>CM071929.1:41977176-42160087 GCA_016081115.2 Rehmannia glutinosa | reverse complement strand
CCACATTATTCCTCCCTCCGGCACGCATGGGTGTGCGCCTAAGCGCCGGGTCACCGTGCGTGATCCGTCTAACAACACTCAAGTTTTTTTACAAAAAGAAAACAAACAAAAATCACACCACAAACCGTTGGGTTGCCTCCCAACAAGCGCTACATTTAACGTCTTTAGCTTGGCGCCTATTAATTTCGATTCGTACCACGCTTTGAATGCGTATATTAGCTGCTTTGGATCGTGGTCAAGAACCATTTTCCGTTGTTTGCATCTAGTAATGGATAATTGGGATTTCCAAGCAAGTATTGAGTCACGATGTTGGAACACTTTGATTTGAATTATGCTCATATTTGTTTATGCGCGTATGTACCACCGATGTTTGTTTCGTTGTGGGATAGCTTTCTTATTATATCACACGCCTTGTGACCAAGGGCATCCAGCACTTTGTTCATGTGTTCCTCGTCATGTTTACGCTTCTTTTCGGCACCACCACACGAGTTGAAAGTCCATAGACACACAATCCGTGTTTGGTTACGAACTTTCTTGTTTTTCGAGGATCTTGGCTCCTCATATTCGGTACCACTCATTTTGATGAATAGTCTTGGATTATTCGCCGAGTTAGTTTGATGTGGTGCATGAAAATTGGATCTTTTGATATTGCTCACTAACAATTGTAACTAATTGGCCCATTTAGTCTCTAGGTTCTTTATTGAGCTTGTCACTTGTTGTTCCATCTTGTCCGTCCTTGCGTCTTGCCTTATGAAACGACTCTAGTTTCACTCATGAATGCATTGGATTGATTTATGAATGAGGTGAGGGTTTCTTCTAAAGATGGCTTATTTACTTCATCGCGAGTAAAGAGGTCCTCGACTCGCTCTGAACAAACTTGTTTGCATCCTTAACAAGGCGAGGGCTTCTACAAAGATGATTTTGCCTCTGCATTTGTAAACTCATTCATTACATTGGGAGCTTGATGGTGTTGGAATCACATTCTCCGTGTGAGCATATGAAAAATCTTCATAATTCGCCGATTTGGATAATAGTACGTAGGAGTAGGATTATTCCAATAAGCGTAAGAATTCGATTATTGAAATAATTGGCATTCTCCATCCGGCGGTGTTCGTGACCTTTGCCTATACCAACTCAAAAGAAACAAATCAAACATTGTAGAGAGAGAATTTACAAAAGAAAAATGAAATAAAAAATGCTAAATTAAAAATAATTCTATCTATCGCAATATTAGCACCAAAAATTGTATTAGTCCCCACACGGCGCCAAAAACTTGTTCGCCTATATTTTTAGCTTCACCGCAAGTGTGCGGTGTAGTTTATAGAATAGGATAAGCAAGGTCGTATCCACGGAGACTAATAAATTAGTGCGCTAAGTATTGAACAAAATAGTTTTATTTTTATTTAGGCGATCTTAATTTGATGATTGTTGTGGAGGTAAAGACAAGAATAACCACAAGAATACAAGATACTAAGAATAATGGAATTATCAAGAGAATGAAATGTATTCGGATTATGGTTTCAATTAATATTCCTCTTGTTGTCGATTTAATCAAAGCTAAAGTTATTATCAATACGCCTATAAGGCGATCACAACGGTATTTTATCCTCCTCTCGAGATATATATAAAGTGTAGATTGAAGTATCTATGCTAGCATCTCTACTCGACATAAGATACACAACTCCCAAATGCACAAAAGATCAAATATCCTCACAAATATTCACAAACCTCTCGATTATGCAAATATTCATGTCAAGTATTCAAGATCTAATATTGAAGCTCATCTCTCGAATTATGAATCAATATATCAAACAAGTTAAATCATTGGCCAAGTGATAAAACAAGAATAAGAACAAAGTACTCAAATAGGCTTCAAGGCATAATAACTTCAACTAAGATTAAAACATTCAACAAGAGTTCAATTAATCTCTTTCCAAAACCCGGAAATCACAAGAATTTTAGCTACTCATTACAAATAAACAACTCATAGATAAATTGTTCATATTCATGGCAAGCTAAAATGAAAGATTAAAAGCACAAAGAATGAGAAAACTTAGGGAAATGGATAATCTCTCGATTAATCTTCAATCCTCAAGCTCGATTCGACCCGATTCTTCCCTTTGATTCTTCCTTGATGAATTTGAGTTATTTCTTGTGTTCTTGGGTCTTTTCCGGACCTTTCCTCCTGGTGTGCGCCCCGAAGTGGTATTTATACCATTTTTAAGTCAAGTCAATTTGCTGTCATTTTTGGAGTTTTTCGCAAGAACGCATACGGGTCGTGCGCCCACATAAGGGTTACCCGTGCGCCATCCCGTAGAAAACATCGGTCTCGCATGAGGCGTGGCGGGTGCGTGTGTCCACGCAGGGCGCACGAGGGTGTGTTACCCGTGCGCCACCCAAACGTCCAAATTTGTTTGCGGGGTCTTCATAAGAGTTGTAGCCCTCTCTTTTAGCTTTCCATAGCCACTTGAATCACCTTAATATCAATTTTGTAGAAGGCGTTATGGCCAAAATACTAAAACTGCGATCTTGGAAATTCCATACGCGTTTGGATGTTTCTTGAGATAAATCTCCTTGTTGTTTGATCATCCATGCTTCTTTTGACACACGACTCATCACTATGACTCTAGAATCCATATAGTTGGCTTCCAATTGGGTGTAATTGCTCGATTCTTGATGATTCTAGGTTGCGATGCTCGTATTTGTCACAAAATCACTCCAAATATCGTTAAATTCCTACAAAAGCGAGCAAAGCGTAATATCTTTCCCACAAAGAGCGAATATATACCATTTCATACACGTTATTGCATGTTTATAAACAATTATAGCCATAAATATGCTCTAAAATACATGCAAAACTCACACTATCATGTTGCGAGGATGCGGACAAAATAACATGTATGTCGTGGATTGGTCAATGCAACACCACACTGTCTATTAGCAAAAACGAAACACCGGTGAATCAAGTTGGTTGTGGCACAAGAAGATGAGTCATATGAATTTCAAAGCGATTAACAAGCTTGCGAAGAAATCTTGTGGAAGGACTTCCGGACCGAGTATCTGAAGGAGAGTATATGTGGCGCGTGTCGAAGGAAAACAAATCAAATCATCATTCAAATAAAAGACATGCCCATCTTCAACTAGAATATTGCATCGCTACATATGGATCTATTTGGTCAGTTGAACAGCTAGCATAAGTGGAAAGAAATACACCTTGGTGGTAGTAGATGACTATTCAAGATATACATGGACAATATTCATGTGTAAGAAGAAAGAAACTCTCTGAAACTACCACAATTGATGAAGAGGATTCAAAATGAGAAAAGCCAAACCATTATCAAAATAAGATCGTGAAGGAAACTGAGTTTGTCAATGGTATAATAACTTCGAGTATTGTATAGAAAATGGTATTGGTCATTAATTATCTGCGGCAAAGGACTCCGCGTGAGAATGGAGTTGCGAAAGAATGAATAGAACTCTCAAAAAGCGTGAGGACCATGTTAGGCAATGAAGACGGGGTTACCTAAAATATTTTAATTTGAAAGCGATAAACACAAACATCTATACTCAAAATAGATGCATGATAAGCAGGCGGTGACAAAGACTCCTATGAGATTTGGACGGGGAGAAAGCGAAGTGTTGCATATTTTAGAATATTTGGATGCAAATGCTTTATCCATAACAATGACAAAGATAATTTAAAGGCTTTTGATGCTAAAAGGCGATGAAGGTATTTTCTTGGGATACTCGGTGAAAGCAAAGCCTCTGAGTACTCAACAAGAGGACTATGGTTCTGAGAGGAATCCATTCATGTGGTATTTGATGAGCGAATGTAAATGGAGAAGACATTGAAGACTCAAATGATAAAGGTGAATCAATCAACCATGCGAGAAGACTCCATATCTTGAATTGGAAAATTTGGAATTATAAACCCAGGATGAAGATGAGATAGTGAGTCTCAAAAGCAGTGGAAAATCTGCAACTAAGTGATGACGAGAGAGGTGATCAAAGCAACATAGCATTGCAAGGCGACTAAATCCAACTAACTTACTCCAACTTTGATATAAGATGGTGAGAGACCATCACTAGAAGCTGGTCATTGGAGATGTAAGAGAAGGTGTCAAAAACAAGATCGAACTCAACAAGAAACAATGTTCACCTGGTTCATCTCACAAATAGAGCCTAAAGATGTGTCACAACCTTTGGATGACACACATTGGATTCAAGCCATGCAAGAAAGAGTGAATCGAGTTTGAAAGAAATAAAGTGTGGGAAGCTGATTCAAAGACTACCCGTCAAAATGTTATTGGCACTAAATGGGTATTGAAACAAGATGAATGAGAAAGGTTACGTGGTAAAGCGAAGCAAGATTGGTAGCCAAAGGATATTGCCAAGAAGAAGGAATAGATTTTGATGAAACTTTTGCTCATGTGGCAAGATTGGAAGCCATAAGGATGTTTCTTGCCTATGCAACTCACAAGAACTTTATTGTATATCAAATGGATGTAAAGAGTGCATTCCTTAATGGTTTATTGGAAGAAAAGTATATGTTGAACAACCTCCAGGATTTGAGCGGAAGATTCTTGGAGATAAGGTATACAAACTCAAGAAAGCTCTATATGGATTGAAAGCAGGCACCCAGAGCATGGTATGACACATTATCACAATTCTTGTTGAGAATGGATTCACAAAAGGAAAAGTGGATAGAACACTCTTGAGAATTCTAGACATGAAGAGCATCTTGCTTGTTCAAATATATGTGGATGACATCATTTTTGGATCCACAAACAAAGAGTTGTGTGATAAATTTTCAAACCTCATGCAAAGCAAATTTGAAATGAGCATGATGGGAGGCGACATTCTTGTGGACTCCAAGTGAAAGCAATTTGAAAGATGGAACCTTCATAAGTCGGACAAAATACACGGAGATTTAATGAAGAAATTTGGTATGGAATAGAAGTCTTACGTGAAAATACCAATGAATACATCGATCAAAATGGATATGGATGCGGGGCGGCAAGCAGTTCTGTAGATCAAACACGATCTGAGCACTTATTGGATCATTACTACATCTCACAGCAAGCGGCTAGACATCACTTTTTCTTTGTAGGTGTATGTGCAAGATTTCAATCTGCTCCAAAAGAAAGCCACATTGCTATGACCAAGAGAATCTTGAGATATGTGAAAGGAAGCGAAGTTGGCTTATGGTATCAAAGGAAGGTGGATTCAAGCTAATTGGTTACTCGGACTCGACTATCTTTGGATGTAGAGTTGACGGAGGAAAATACCTCGAGGCACATGTCAAATGCTTGGAAATAGGCTAATTTCTGGTTTTTAGCAAGAAGCAAAATTCAATATCTATCTCCAATGGTGACGAGAATACATAGGCTGCGGCATTTGTTGTGCCCAAGTCTTATGGATGAGACAACGGTGAGAGACTATGAAGTTGAAAAGGAAATTCCAATCATGTGTGATAACACAAGTGCAATTGCAATCACTCAAAATCTGTGTTACACTCGATAACAAAGCATATCACTTAATAAGAGATCATGTTGAAAAGAAGGACATCACCTTGGAATATATTTCAAGCGATAATGATTGGTGACATATTCACAAAACCATTAAGTGAGTCAAGATTTGAAGAACTCAAGCATGAGTTAGGATTAATTGGTGAGTTGACACTCGGAAGACTCAAAGAAAAAGAAATGAAACACGAAAAAGGAAAAAAAGCTGAACTCTCAAATCATTTAAGTGAATTAGCCAGTATCTGAAAGGCAATTTATCTTGAATTAGTGACAAGCGAGTATTTACATGCGAGGAAAGAAGAGTTAAATCGTGAAGGGGCAAGTTGAGTCATTTATGAGCAAAGTGACAAAAGCATGATCGTTTTTACTAAGCGGGAATGTTTTTAAGAATAGCGTCGGCATAATTATTACGTGTATAGGCAAAAGCGCACACAAGCTTATGATTGGATATAAATCTGCCGCATTAAATACGAGACATTAAATGCAAATCGGCGTGCAAGATCTAACCCGTTGATTTTGATCACATTTCAAAAACCACCCGCACGTCCTTTCATGAACCATACTTAAATCATTTTCGTCCAGTTTTTCTCACACTTTACCAAAAATTGTTCATCTCTCTCTCGAAAGCAAAAGCAAAATTTTCTCTCAAAACACTTTCATTCCTCGGATCACTTTCTAAAGTTTTGTTCGGTAAAATATTGAGAAATGGCATCCACTCATGATTTTGTCAAGCTAGGAAAGCAAATCCACAAGGTCTACTATGGATTTCGATGGTATGGTGAAGCAGGTCGACGACACCCTAGTGAAGAAGATTGGTGAGAAATTGGAAAGCGTCACGAGGCTAAAACCGTTTGGCGTTGGAGTTTCCGATGACCTATGTGGAAGAGGTCACCGAGTTCTACGTGAACACCGAGGTTCACGATGAGGGCCTCAAGTCCTCTGTTCATGGAAAAAGAGTTCATCATTAATGCGAGGATTTGGCGAACAACTGCTTATTTACGGCGGAAGGAATGTTGGAAATCAATGAAGGCGATGTTGACGACTCTTGCTTGGAAGGAAGTAGCCAAGTCGACTATCTTGAGAAAATGGTCTACCCTGACTAATAAGAGGCTGCGAAGGAGGACTACCACAAATTCTTTCATCGTTGCCAAATGCATAGACATCAATTTTGGCGGACTTTGACCAATGTCAAAGCAAAGTTGATCGTAATGGCTGCGATCATTGAAGAAGCGGAAAGTGAAGCTGAGGCTGATTTTGTCTATAGCGGACTCTGCGAGCGTTGGGAACAAATCCTTCAAGGAGGATGGAGCGTTTGGAGGTTCCTTGGATACGGCCTGGTGATTTCCGGCTAATGGAGGTAAAAGGAGTCCCTCCGACATGGAAAGAGGCGTTCCATGTAAACAAGAGGATGTTGAGATCAAACCTCTCGGCGCACTGAGAAGAGAGCCTACTGTTAAGAGAGGCGTCTGAGTGAGGGGAATCGGTGACCCTGAAGATACAATTGTTTCCCCTCATCAAAAGAAAAGGCTGCTCTGCATTTTGCTAAGAAAACTGTTGCTCTAGCAAAAGAAAAAGAAATGCTCCTGCCCTGTAGGTAAGTCGCTGCCCCCTTGGCCGTGTCTCCTGCCCTGCGGCCCATGATGGAGAAGGAACCATTAATCCCTTTTCGGTGATCAAGAAGAAGAGGAGCGCCACAACAAGGAAGACATCTACCTCTAAGATATCTGCGAAGGCATTCACCTTCAATGAACCGAGGAGGAAGTGGAGCGGATATCCCTTTGGTAAAAACAAAGAGAAGAAGAAGACTTTCCAAGCTCTCGAGCTTGAGAAGATAGTGAGTCTGTCACTCGGTGGAAAAGATACGAGAGACTCTTGGAGAAGTAGAGTCTCGAAGTGATTGATGAAACGGCCAAGTCTTGAGGTGTGTCGGCGAGAGGCAACTCGAAGACCCAGGTTGTGAAGCAGAACATCGAGAAACAAAGAATAGTTGAGGCAACCGAATCACTGTTGATAGGGTTGTTTCTCCACTATGCAGAGGCCAGAGGATGTCGGCGCGAAAATGCTACCCTTAATCCTCGGAAGCGAGGGCGGCAAAGAGAATGAAGAAGATGATGTAATCATGTACTCTCCATTGTATCCGGACATCAAAATCATCTGCGAGAGTGGAAAATGGAAGTTGAGCCTATCCAGTGCGAGTTTGAAAATCGAGTTCATTGAGGAAGAAGAACTCTTGGGGTTTCTTGAGGTGGACACGATGCTACACGCCCTTGATGAGGATAATTGCATCAATATCTGCAGATTCGAAAAAGAAAATGAGCGAGCTAAGCGGTGAGGACCCGAGGAGGCACGTGAGAAGGCCATCATCTTCCTCTCACTGGCACCACCGATCATACACACCCTCACCTTGATGTCTATCGAGAAAGTGATGAGGATCGGACCTGTTCTTTGCCCGGAAGAGTTGCAAATCACGACAAACAATGCGAAGTCGAGAATCCCTCATGAGCAAAGAATGATGGAGGGACAGGAGAGTCCTCCAAATCACGGTGAAATAGACCCGATGGGAGTGGTGCGACATATTGCAGCTGTCATTCCGCCCACTTCCCAGCTCATTCGAGAGGAAGGTATTAAGGGGCTGGCGATGGCGGGAGTGTGGGGACCCCGTCAAGCCAACCCCTAATGAAGGTGTCTTACCACTGCCCCAACGCGTCGAATACTCGGTGGGAACATCAGGAGTCCGGAGATGAGTGACCCCATTCAAGTCACTCGGTGGTATGCCCGGTGAGGAGAAACTCCTCAGCTGCGGCAAGGTCGGAGGCTCTGCTTGTTTGAATCCACAATGAATCTAGGATGCGAAGTGGAGAAGGATCAATCACGAGAATACCACAGCAAGTTATTCTTGTGAGGCTCGAGGAGCGATTGTGGTATCTCGGATGAAGTGCCAAGCTCTGCTGCGAGTAATGTGGCTGCGATGCGATCGAGGCACATGAAGGAAGCGCCACAGGGAGATAATACTGCGGGCGATGAAAGTGCAATCCATGGAGTTGAGACTCCAATGGATGCCACCTCGAGAAAGACCCCAGAAGGCATGACCTTTGTCAAAAGGGATGTCAAGGCCTCATTGCCCGATTGAGGCTGCGGGAGGTAATGAAGGCTAACGGGAGGTTGAGACTTCGGGTAGAGAAAGCGAAGCCACCTGAGAACATCCCTCCTGCTATCATTGATCCATCGAGAAAAAGAGATAAGTGCTTTTCACGATTCCCAGGATAATCTGATGTAACCTTTCTGGGATCGGAAGGAGACGATGAAGATGAGTCATCCCCTGTGACTAATCCCAAAGACTTAGTGAGGATGTTCCAACCACGAGTAAGTCGACCTCAAGACTACTCGCCAAACTTTCACCTTTGATGTTGAGCCACCCATGGAAATCTCATCATCGTCCGATGACGCTTCGATAAGCGAGGACCGAGTCAACTCATTTGGAAAAACCAGTTGAGACTGAAGAAGCTATTGAGGCAGTGAGGCTCGGCAAAATTTGGGTCGACTTCTACAACCCAGTGAAAACGAGTCCAGCTGTGCGAGCTCCCAAAGCTGCAGCGAGTTCGACTCCACAAGGGACTTCCACGAGCACCAATTATCATCGAACATATTCTAGTTGCCCGTGATGATCCTTTTGTAGAATCATTTCCTTCTCTCTGGAAGTACACGACCTCCGAAGAGTCGGCTAGAATCACGCGCTTCCAGACTGATCTGTTATTCCATCGACACCATTTTCCAACTAACTATGACTTTGACTATGCTTGGTCGTCGGTTGAAACAAAGAAAGCGGTGAAGTTCGGGAGGTGTTGAGCCCTATTTCTTGAGATTGAACGGATGGAAGGCACCAGGACTCATTGGACATGAGGCTGGATAACGAGGGGCCAACCTCACTCACTGATTTGAGGCATCGTAGTCGAGGATCCGGGAGTGGTGGCAATGCAGCAAACAATACGTGTGGAACAAGCTCGATATTTGAACATTGTTCAACAAGTTGTTGATGCAGCGAGAATCTTGTCAAAGACAAAATTGCAAGAGCACATTGAACAAATGCATGAATCTCATACTACAGATAGATAAAGCTGCTGCGTGAACATAATAAAAACGAGCTCCTATGTGTGGAAGATAATATGGAACGAAAATTGATCTCCTCATGCGAGAGATGAAGTTGGTAGCAGTGAATCCAACGCCACTCGCTACGAGTTTCGTGCGGCTTACTCTGCAGATTCAAGCAGAACTCAACTATCGTGGAGACTCGAATTCTTGCTTGCTAGCTTGTTTCAGGGGGCTCCTCTCTCCTTTGATGATGCAAAAAGGGGAAGATGAATACCTAAAAAGCTGAAGGGATCGAAAGGCGAGAAAAGGAAGCGATTGTGAAGGAAAAAGCGGTGAGGCGATAATAAGAGAGAAGAAAAGGAAATCTGTTGAGGGGGAAGGCTCGAAAGATGTGACCTTGATGATTGCAAAAACCCCAACAAGGTCTTATCACGGTGATATTATCGGTAAACTCGGTGACTCTGCTCTCAACACTCTCTTTGTACCAATATTGAAAAGAAAAAGCGATCGAAGCGGGGATGAAGGAAGTGGAAGGAAGGATGGATGCGAGTTATGGATATTTTGAAACAACATGGAGGCATTCAATAGGCGAGAGACACTATCTATGCTATTTCGAGATCTGGAATCGAGCCAAGATCTGTTGATGAATTTAAGACGCCTCTTGTCCCGAAGGTTCTTCGCAAACATGTCCATGGCTTAAGCACGGGATTTATCTTGGGAAAAAGGTCTCACACTATGTGAAGAAGGTGACGAGCTGACAAACAGCGGCGATCCTCTGCTGGTCACTCTGCTAGTCACTCAACAGGAAAAAGGCCTGATACAATACACGCCCAAAGCGGAGGGAAGAAGCGATGGTGGAGGAAGAGGTTTGAGGACACAGAACTCGCCTAAAAAACATTGAGTACATAGATCCAGGCAAGAAAGGAGGGATTGTTAGGAATTTTATTGTTTAGATTTTGATGGATGCCATGTAAAACTTAGAATAGAAAGTTGGCACCCCAATTAACTTTGTAAAATGTATTGTAACTTTAGAGTAGCCAAAGTGAGTTAAGTCGCCTACGCCATAATATGCAAGAAGACAATTTGAAAGACGGAAGGAAGACTTCTTTGCGTAAAAAGCATTTGAAAATGGCAAAGAGTGAAGCGAGAACTCTTGAAGAAGCGGTGAGAAGGCGGTGAGTGGAGCATCGGTCGAGTCAACTCAAGAAAAGCCAAGTCTCAAGTTGAAGTGAGAAGAGTCATCCAATGATTGGAACGACTCTAAGTCACAGGGGAAAGCAAGGAAATGCGGTCAAGTCGAGATAGTCAAAAAGAACCGTTGCCGAAATCAAGAGATTTACTTAAACAAGTAATATCTCCATACCACCTTTCTTGGAGTGCTCGATCCCGAAGCGTGCAAAAGGAATGAACAATGGGAAGCACCACACCGTGTCGGAACTCGAAAAAGTGAAAGAACAATTCATACGAGAAAGCGGCAATTCAAGAAGCGCAACAAGACAAAGCCAACGGCTGCAAGTGACTTTCAAAAATAAGCTATCTCTTCAACGGGCAAATTTTTGAAAGTTCACTATATAAAAAAGGCGAGGAGTTTGTTTGAGAAAAGAGGATGCATATATGAAACACACGTGAGATATACAAGTACATCGGAAAAAGCTGAAACATTCTCAATCCTCAAGCCTACATTCGAAATCTTCAATCAACACTCACTGTGAAGGAAAGAGAACTTCAATCGGTTGAAGAGGAAACTTTTGAAAACAAAGGGGTCTACATTCGGGAAGGATTGTAGAAAGGTTCAAGAGTTGAGCAAGTCTTAAGCTTTTGGAGGGCTTCGTGATCAAATCAAAAGAGCTTGAGCAAGTGAGTTGTAGTAGCAAGGCGTGCCCTGTGAAGAAAAGGTCGAGTCGTCACGAGAAGCGGATGAGTGATCAAGGCGTCTCAGGATCGAGTACCAAAGGATCAAGTCATTTGTGTGATCAAGACTTGCATCGGGTATTACCACTTTGTAAGCGATCATTACTTAGTGGATTCCTCCGGGAGTTGGAGAAAGAGAGGAGTAGAAGAATTACCCCGTCTTGAACCTCTATAAAAATTTCATTGTGTCATTTACATTCAGCACTTTAATTCTTGCACTTTTAAGCGCTTTATCTCATTGATAAATTTGCTATCCATTTGATAATTTATAAGTACTAAATCAAGCTCTAAAATCTTGCTTAATCAAACTTAATGGTGTTAAGTCTTCGGTGAACATAAAACCACGAGTTGAGTTAAAATATAGCCAACAATGAGTTACTCCATCAACGGCTAATTTGAGTCGTTGAGAGATTAATTCTCTTGAGTGACTAATTCGTACCATCCATGAGGACACGGTGTGTAGAATCAACTCTGTAGATTTAAAAGGACTAAATCGAAAATTTGGTAAGGTTTATTCAACCCCCCTTCTAAACCTTACTCTTACACCCCTTGGGACCTACAAGTGGTATCGGAGCGGTTGGTTCATTGAACCTCCGCCAGTGATTCTTGAACTAGATCTCCAAACTTTTCAAAGTCTCCGCTTTAGTACTTAAACCTTCAAAACTCTTTTTATTAAAAGTCATTATCATGGAAGCAAACTTAACACGCATCCCTATGTTTACCATTGAAGAATTTGATGATTGGAAAATTCGTATGCGAGGCTCATCTATCGGCATTACATGATGAGATGTGGATAGTGATAGAAGATGGGCCTCTGGAAATATTAAAGGTGAACACGGTATGCGAAGAGTTGCGGTGAAGGAAAAGAAGATGTTGCTCTAGACCGAGTCATGGTTGAAAAACCAAGAAGCGAGTGGACAAATGATGTGAGAAAAAGATACAACCTGGACAATGTAGCAAGGACATCCTTTACAAAACCTTGGACAAAGCGTATGTTCAACAAAGTCAAATCATGCAAAAGCGGCTAAAGAAATGCGGGACAAGTTGACATTGATTTGTGAAGGCTCGTGAGCAAATCAAAGAAAACAAATTATCGGTGGCGGTACAAAAATTTGAAAATTTCAAAATGATCTCGGGAGAGAACTGGATCAACTAGCGCTCGGTTCACGAAAATCACAAATGAGTTTGTCTACACTTGGAAAGGAATATACACGAGAAGAAATGTGTATGAAGATCCTAAAAAGTCTTCGGTGAATGGGAAATGAAGGTCATGGCTCGAGACACTCCATGGACCTATCAAAAACATCCGACCATGAACTATTCTCGGACCTCAAAGCCTACGAGTTTGGTGAGAAGAAAAGACGAGGAAGAGGCAATTTGTACCCCAAAGCAGTGCTCTAATTGTCAAAGATGGAAAGAGAGGTCAAAGAGGTAATTGACCCGGAAAAAAATAGCCACGATGGTTAAAAGATTTAACAAGTTCTTTAACAAGAACTACAAGAGAGAAAGGGTGAATCTTCGAGGAAGACACTCGGCTCCTCCAAATCAAGGAAGACATGCCAACCAAGAGAATAGATCATCAAAAAGTTGAGTATCAAAGGGTGACAACTCAAGAATGGAAAGAGTGATCAAAAGGTGAATATCTATGTTGGGCTGTAGACAACCAGGTCACTATGCCATTATTTGCTCATATCCTGTAGTCAACAAGTACATGGATGAAGAAGAAAGGAAGGTCTTGAGGAGAAAGAAGACAAGAAAGGAAAAAGGCAATGATGGCTGCGAGAGGCAATTTGAAAAACCAAGTCAAGAAGGCGAGTTGATTGAGCGTGGTGACTACTCAGTGACTCTGAAGAAGAAGCCTTAATCGCTTGATGGCCAAAGAACAAGATCAAGAAGATGAGGTACAATCTAACTCAACAAACTCTCGACAGCTAGTGATAGTAGTTGTGACACACTCACTTCATCACCTCTTGATCTTTATGATTCATTAAGCAAAGCGATGAAAGATTTTGAACACATCAAATCCTCACACACACTATTGAATGAGGAAAACAACACCTTTCAAAAGTCAAAACTCAAAGTTGTGAAGGAGTGAGAACTCTAAGTCGAATAGTCATTGAAAATGAAAATCTAAAAATTTGAAAATGCTAAATTAGTAGCGAAATTGCTTCTTTATAGAAAAGAGGAGAATGACCTCAAGAATGTTATTGCCTCATTTACTAAGGCATCTAAATCATTGGATGATCTTATCATGAGTCAAAGAGAATGTGGAGACAAGACAGGCTTAGGATTTAATTCCTCGTGCCATGTCAAACCTCAAGAGTAATTTTGGAAAAAGGATCTTCAAGTCATGAAGAGCACGAAAAATCAAAACTCTAAATGTTGCACACACATTCACTCCAAAGCACAATAACAAGCAAAGCGACCTTGGTTTACAAAGGAAAAGGAAAACAACTTGATTGAGTGTCTTTGAAAGGGCGGTGAGAAGAGATTGGCCGAGTCCTCGGCAAACTCCTAACGAGAAAATACTCTGTAAAAAAGCGAGCTACCAAAAACCCCAGAAAATCCATAGAAGAAATACACATGATGGGAATGGTAGAAAATATCCAAGCAGTGATTGGAACAATGTGAACTATCGGCATAGACTATGGAATATAAGCCCCAAATGGCAAAGGCACAGAACTCGGCAAAGGCCATTCCAAAAGTATAAGAGCTTTCATCGACACACACATGCACCTAGGCACTACACTCAAAAACACCACAATTACCAAGGAAGGCAATTGCTAAAACACATATGCGGCATACAGACAAAAGAGGCAATTTGTATGAACCTAGAATCCCAAGCAATTTGCGGAATTAATTATGATTATGGCAGCGATAGATGGCAACCCCTTAGAGTCAAATCATTTGGCTATAGGTTGGTTGGATCATCTTACAATTCTAACCCCTCTCAGGACCCAGACAAGTATGGGTACCAAAAACTTAATTTCCTTGATTGCGGGTTGAGCAGTGAGTGCAAGGAACCTGGTACATGGATAGTGGTACATTCGGACATATGAGGAAATAAGAAATCTGTCAAAATTCAAGGAAGTCAAAGGAGCAAAAGTCATATTTGGAGGAAATGAAGCTCTGGTGAAATAAGAGGCATTGGATCCATCAAGAGGAATGGATTAGAAATCACGAGATGTTGCATATGTTGAAGGACTCAACTTCAACTTCGAGCATCGATCGGCTCTGTGACAAAGGGCTACAATGTTGGATTCAACATGGGAATATGCCAAATCAAAGATATTGAATCAAATGAAGTTGTCTTTGCTGCAAGGATGTACGCAGAAAAATATGTATGTAGTGGATTGGTCAAGCGCAACACCCAAAGACAATCTACTAGCAAAAACGCAATTTGAATCAAGTTGGATGTGGCACAAAAAGTGAGTCACCTGAATTTCAAAACAATGAACAAACTAGCAAGAAGTCAACTTGTAGAAGGACTTCCGGACTCAGTATACAAGAAGGAGAGTATATGTGATGCATGTCGAGAAGGGAAAGCAAATCAAGTCGTCATTCAAAGAAAAAGACATGCCCATCCTCAACAAGAATATTGCATCTACTTCATATGGATCTATTTGGCCCAGTGGAACCAGCCAACAATGAACTGTGTGAAAAATTCTCAAACCTCATGCAAAGCAAATTTGAAATGAGCATGATGGGGAAGTGACATTCTTTCTTGGACTCCAAGTAAAAGCAGTGAAGGATGGAACCTTCATAAGTCAAACAAAATACACAGAGACTTAATGAAGAAATTTGGTATGGAGGAGAAGTACGTAAAAATACCAATGAACACATCAGTCAAAATGGACATGGATGCGGATGGCAAGCCTGTAGATCAAACAAGATCTGAGCACTTATTGGATCATTGCTCACATCTCATCTCACAGCAAGCAGGCGGACATCACCTTTGCTTTGTAGGTGTATGTGCAAGATTTCAATCTGCTCTAAAAGAAACCATATGATGCAGCTAAGAGAATATTGAGATACTTGAAAGGAAGCGAAGTAGGCCTATGGTATCAAAGGAAGGTGGATTCAAGCTAATTGGCTATTGAGATTCGACTATCTTTGGATGCAAAGTGGATAGGAAGAGCACTTCAGGCACATGTCAAATCTTTAGGAAAGCAGACTAATTTCTGGTTTAGCAAGAAGCAAAACTCAATAGCCACCTCTGGTGAGGGCAGAATACATAGCTGCGGGCGGTGTTGTTGTGCCCAAGTCCTATGGATGAGAGGTGGTGAGAGACTATGAAGTTGAAGAAAAAGAAATTCCAATCATGTGTGATAACACAAGTGCAATTGCAATCACTCAAAATCTGTGTTGCACTCAAGAACAAAACATATTGATGTCGGATATCACTTCATAAGAGATCATGTTGAAAAGAAGGACATTATCTTGGAATATATCTCAATGATAAACAACTAGATGACATCTTCACAAAACCATTATGTGAGTCAAGATTTGAAGAACTCGAAGCATGAGTTGGGGCTAATTGGTGGTGACACTCGGACAAATCAAAGAAGAGAAATGGAGCAGAAAAAGAGTGAAAAAAAGTGAAAAGCAGAAATTAGCTCGATAAATCAATTCGGTATATCGGAAAACTGACTACAAATCGGTGATAGTTAGTCACTAAGAAGAAGCTGCGAGGAGTAGAGTTAAATCGGCTAAGGGATAATTTGAATAACTTATGAGCAAAGTGACAAAACGCACGCGATCGTTTTGACTAAGCGGGAATGTTTTAAGGAATACGTCAACATAATGATGATGTGTACAGACAAAATTTGCACACCAAGCTTATGATTGGATATAAAAGGCTTCTTTGCATTAAATACGAGACATGAAATGCTCAATAGGCGTCACGAAATCAAGCCGTTGATTTTGATCGCGATTCAAAAACCACCCGCACGTCCTTTCATAAACTATATTTAAACCATTTTAAATCCAGTTTCTCTCTCACGAGTTCTAAAAGCTGTTCATCTCTTTCTCTCAAAAGCAAAGCGATTACTCTCGAAACCCTATCAACCTTCAAATCAATTTACGAGTTTTCATTGATATAATCGAGAAATGGCACCAACTTATGACTTTACCAAGTTAGGAAAGCAAATCCACACGGTTCAGCGGTGGATTTTGCGGAATGATGAAACGGTCGACGACACCGAGTGAAGAAAATCTGAGAAGTTGGAAACGACCAGGGCTAAAACCGTTTCTAACGTCGAGAATATCCGATGACCTATGTGGAGGAGGTCGCACAATTCTCGTGAATCTTGAGATTCACGATGAAGGAATCAAGTCATCTGTTCACGGAAAGCGGTGACTATCACGCGAGGATTTGGTGAACATTGCTCACTACTGCGGAAGGAGCATACGAGATTAAAAAAGTGATGTAAACTTGGGCCGGGCGCATGGAAAAAATAGCCAAGTCGACTTTCTTTGATAAAATAATATACACAACAAACAAGAGGAGCTGCTGAAGGAGGATTATCACAAGTTGTTGGACATAGTTGCCAAATGTATCGACATCAAATTTGGTAGCTTTGACCAAGCTGTCAAAAGCAAAGCTGATTGTAATGGTTTGCAATCATCGAAGAAAAAGAAGATAAAGCTGGGCTGAGTTTGTCTACGCAGACTCTGCCCGAGCGTGGGAACAAGTCCTTCAAAGAAGATGGTTCATTTGGAGGATCCCTAGGATATGGCCAGTGATTGGCGGCTATTGGAGGTGAAAGGAGTTCCTCTTAGACATGGGAAGGCATTCCATGTTAACAAGAGGATGTTGAGCCAACCTCTGCAGCGCCTGAGAAGAGAGCTTACGCCAAGAGAGGCGACACGGTGAGGGGAATCGGTGACCAGAAGATCAGCTATTTTCTCTCGGCCAAGAAGAAAGGCTGCCCTGGCTGCTAAAAAAGAGCTACTGCCCCTACAAAAAAGAAAACTAAACATGCTCCTGCCCTGCAGCAGAGTCACCTGCCCCCAGTAGTATCCCTGCCCCTGCGGCGGTCGAGAAGGACTCACAAATACCTTTCTCCGTCGTGAAGAAGAGGAGAAATGAGAAGCCACGACGGCCCGCTCCTCGAGAAAAAAACACAAGCCACCGGCCCGGCCCTTACAAGGACTCGAGAAGACAACATCTACGAACCAGAAATCCCTCCAGTACAAACTAGGAGACGAAGAAGAATCGTCAAGCGATCTGGCCCCGGAGAAACCGGTGAGTCGATTCTCGGCTAGCACAAATACGGAGACTCTGGAGAAGTAGAGTCTCGGATGTAATTGATGAAACAACCAAGTCTGTCAAGAAAGCGTCGTGAGAAGCAACCGAAGACACAGTGTAGCTCACATTTGAAGCACTGAAAAGAAAGGTTTGCCCGAGTGGACGGTGATGTAATGATCCTATCCCCACCTTACCAAGACATCAAAATCGTCTGCGTGAATGGAGGAAATGGAAGTTGAGCAAGTCGAGGAAGCAGTTCAACGGCTTTGAGTTCATAGAAGAAGAAGAGGAAGCTGCTAAATTTACTTGGACTAACTCTTTGTGCTCCCAAAGACTTGATGAAGACAAGCTGCCTAGACATTCTGCGGATCTACAAGGAAAGGAAAGAGAAAAAAAAGGTGAGGAAGGCTGAGGCACGTGAGAAGGCAAGCATCCGCCCTATCACCGGCACCTGAGAACACACACATCCTCTCCTTGATGTCTTCTCGGACGGTGATGAGGATCGAGAGAATATTCTTTTTTGCCACGAGAAGAGATGCAAATCAGCAAGCATTGCACGAATCGCGAATCCTTCACGAGCAAAGATTGATGGAGGGACCGGGAGAGTCATCGAACACACGGTGGAAATTGATCAATGGGAGTGGCTCGACAAATCGCCAATGTTGTTCTTCTTTACCCTGACTCACTCGGAAGAAGCGATAAGGAATTGGCGATGAAAGCTGGGCTAGTGGGGACCCGGTCGAGCAACCCCTATTGAAGGTGTCTTTACCACCTTTGATAGTTGAACAATCAATCGAAATGGCCGGGAGTTTGGAGGCGAGTGACCCCATTCAAGTCACTCGGTGGTGCGCCCGGTGGAAACTCCATCAGCTGCGGCAAGGTCGGAGGATCTTTGAGATGACTCACAGCGAATCAAGGAGGCGAAGAAGAGAAATTAAAATCACAAGAAAAACTGACAAGTTTCCATCAACGAAGCTCGAGACGATTGAGGCTGTCTCGGTGAGTGCCAAGCCGCTACGAAGGCTAATGGCTGCGATGCGGTTGAGGCACGAGGAAGGAACAACCCAGGAGTTAACACTGCAGGCGATGAAAGTGCAATCCATGGGGTTGAGACTCAATGGATGCCGGCTGTAGAAGACCCCTAAGGCGGTGACTTTGTCGAAAGGGAGGACAAAGCCTCGTGATAGAGAGCTATTGCTTTGGAGGAAATGAAGGCCCGGGAGGTTGAGACTTCGGGGGTAAAGAAACTGAAATAGAAAACATCCCTCCTGCTTATCATCGATCCGTGAGAGAAGGAGATAAAGCGCACTTCATGACTCCCAGGACAACCACGATGTCACTTTTCCGGGATCGAGAAGGGCGAAGAAGAAGCGAGTCATCCCCATGACAAGTCAAAAGACTCGATTGCGGGTGTTCCAAGCACGAGTAAATCGATCCCAAGACTACTCGTCAAACCTTTAACTTTGATGATGAGCCGCCAATGGAAATCTCATCATCGTCCGATGACGCTCCGATAAGCGAGGACGATCTTTGAAATGGAAAAATCATTTGAGACCAACGAAGGCACATTAAGGCATTTGAGGCTCGGCAAAGCGGGTCCACTTCACAACAAGACCCTGCTCAACAAGAGACCCGCTGCGCGGAGCTCCTCAAGCTGCAGCGAGGATCAATTCCCAAAAGAACCGCCCGCGCACCACTCATCATCGAATAGATCCCGGTTGGCGGTGATGAATCCTTCGTAGAAGTCTTTTCCGTTTTCTTTGGAAATCTTGGAACTCCACGAAGAGTCGAAAACGAACAAGCACGCTATCACGGACCGGCTCTGTTTTTCACTCGAGGCACCATTGTTCGGCCGATTTTGATTTTGATTTTGTATGGCCATCAGGCCATCACCGCAACATGAAGAATCATTTGAAGTCGAAAAGTGTTCAAGGCACTCTTTCTTTGAGGTTGAACGGATGGAGAGGCATCAGGCCTCTTTGGACATGCGGACTGGACAATGAGAGATGCCAACACTACGGCCGACTTGAGAGGCATCCGAGTCGAGGATAAGGGAATGGTGGCAACATCATCCAATCAATGCATGTGGAGCAGGTGAGATACTTGAGGACATTGTTCAACAAGCTGCTTTGGTGTGGAGAGTTGAAAATCTTTGATGCAAAACGAAGGTGAGAGAACATATTGAGCACATGCATAAGCTCATCTTCTTTGAGATAAAGCTCTGCGTGAAGCGAAATACAAATGATCTAGCGTTTGGAAGAACACATGACTAGAAAATTGACCTTCTCATGGTGAGATGAAGCGATTTTTGTGAGTCCAACGCTATTACTCGTCCGAATTCGTCTTTGCTTACAACGCAGTGGACTTGAAGCAGAACTCAACCATCGAAGACTCGACTTCATGCTTGCCAAACATGTTCCCTGGGGTTCTTCTATCCTTTGATGATGCCAAAAAGGGGAAGAGGAACACCTTAAAGCAACAAAATCTGAAGCTGAAAAGAAAGGAAGCGGTGAGAAGGGAAAAACAGTGAGGAAGTCTTGAAAGCGAGAAGAAAGGAAAGCTTGTTGAGGGGAAGAATCAACATATGTGACATTGATAATTGCACAAACCCCAACAAGGTCTGTCACGGTGACATTATAAGCGACAAACTCCGTGACTCTGCCACTCCAACACTCACGATGTATCTACATGGTGAGAAGAGAAAAGCAATTGAAGCGGGGATGAAGGAAGTGGAAGGAAGAATGGATGCGGGTCATGAACATCTTGAAAGAACATGGAGGCATTCCGGTGAAGCGAGAGACACTTATGCCATTTCGGATGTCGGGACGAGCCACGATCTGTTGGCGAATTTAAAACGCTCGAATCGAAGGATACTTTGCAAATATGTCTACATGGCTCAAGCTTAGGACTTATCTTGGGAAAAGGGTCTCACGTTATGTGAAGAGGTGACATGCGTGAGACTCCGTGAGCGATCACTCTGCTTTGGTCACTCCATTGGACACTCAACTGGAAAGAAGACCCCGATCTGATATCGCCCGGAAGGTAGAGGAAGAAGCGATAGTGGAGGAAGAAGCTTGGACCAGGCCTCTCCGCCCAAGAATATTGAATACGTAGATCTAGGAAAGAAAGGAGGAATCTCTTGGTGGGCTTGACCAAGTGGCAAATTTGAAAGTGGCTAAAAGTAATGCTAAGTATGCAAAAAGATTAGAAGAAGAAAACAAGAGACAAATTCATTTGTGGGAGGAAAAGACAGGAAAGATTAAGAAGAGATGAAGAAGCTGCGAGAAAAGGCATATGAAAAAGAAAAGAAAGCGGTGACGGCGAGAAGAAAGAAGAAGATCTTTGAACAAGATGAAAGAAGGAGACATCGAAGGAGATGAAGTGTTCTTTGTCCAACCCGCCCGTGTATTTTATTATGTAAATACATACAATGTAAGTGTACATTATAAAGCTATAAATTCTTTATTTTAAGTGTAGACAAATATGAACTCGATACACCTTTGTGATTGTGTAAAAAGTACAAGAATGATATGATCAATAAAAGATTGATTCTGCGCATACATTCTATGTCAATACACTATCTGTATGTATCTTTGTTGTTTGCATTTTTGAATTGTTTAAGTTTTGGCATCATCAAAAAGGGGGAAATTGTTAGGAATTTTATTGTTTAGATTTTGATGGATGCCATGTAAAACTTAGAATAGAAAGTTGGCACCCAATTCTTTTTGTAAAATGTATTGTAACTTTAGAGTGGCCAAGCGAGTTAAGTCGGCCTACGCCATAATATGCAAGAAGGCAGTGACCAAGACCGGAAGGAAGACCTTCTTTGTGAAACAATTGAAAATGGCAAAGAAGAGTAGAGCGGGAACTCTCTTGAAGAAACAAGCGAGAGGCGGTGAGTGGAGCATCGGTCAGTCAACTCAAGAAAAGCAAGTCTCAAGTTGAAGTGAAGAAGAGTCATCCGATGATTGGAAGCTGACTCTAAGTCACCTGGGAAAGCAAGGAAATGCGTCAAGTCGAGATAAGCGTAAAAGAACCGTTGCCGTAAATCAAGAGATTTACTTAAACAAGTAATATCTCCATACCACCTTTCTTGGAGTGCTCGGTCCCGAAGCGTGCAAAAGGAATGAACGATGGGAAGCACCACACCGTGTCGAACTACGAAAAAGTGAAAGAACAATTCATACGAGGAAAGCGGCAATTCAAGAAGCGCAACAACACAAGCCAACGATTTGCAAGTGACTTTCAAAAATAAGCTATCTCTTCAACGGGCAAATTTTTGAAAGTTCACTATAAAAGGCCGAGGAGTTTGTTTGAGAAAAGAGGATGCATATATGAAACACACGTGAGATATACAAGTACATCGAGAAAATCGAAACATTCTCAATCCTCAAACTACATTACGAAGTACTTCAATCCAACATTCACTGTGAAGGAAAGAGAACTTCAATCGGTTGAAGAGGAAACTTTTGAAAACAAGGGGTCTACATTCGGGAAGGATTGTAGAAAGGTTCAAGGTTGAGCCAAGTCTTAAGCTTTTGGAGGGCTTCGTGATCAAATCAAAGAGCTTGAGCAAGTGGTGTAGTAGCAAAGCCCCGCCCTGTGAAGAAGGCGAGTTGTACGAGAAGCGGTGAGTGATCAAAGACGTCTCGATCGAGTCCCAAAGGATCAAGTCATTTGTGTGATCAAGACTTGCATCGGATTTGTTAACACTTTGTAAAGCGATCATTACTTAGTGGATGCCTCCAGGAGTTGGAGAAGAGGAGTAGAAGAATTACCCCATCTTGAACCTCTATAAAAATTTCATTGTGTCATTTACATTTTAAGCACTTTAATTCTTGCACTTTTAAGCTGCTTTATCTGTTTGATAAATTTGCTATCCATTTGATAATTTATAAGTACTAAATCAAGCTCTAAAATCTTGCTTAATCAAACTTAAGGGTGTTAAGTCTTCTCTGAACATAAAACCACAGTTGAGTTAAAATATAGCCAAGCAATTTGAGTTACTCCATCATGTACTCGGTGAGTCTGTTGAGAGATTAATTCTCTTGAGTGACTAATTCGATTGTCCATCAAGGACACTGGTGTGTGTAGAATCAACTCTGTAGATTTAAAAGGACTAAATCAAAAATTTGGTAAGGT
This sequence comes from Rehmannia glutinosa, assembly GCA_016081115.2. Classification (NCBI taxonomy): domain Eukaryota; kingdom Viridiplantae; phylum Streptophyta; class Magnoliopsida; order Lamiales; family Orobanchaceae; genus Rehmannia; species Rehmannia glutinosa. Next base: position 42,137,170 of record CM071929.1, on the reverse strand, counting down.
TTATTCAACCCCCTTCTAAACCTTACTCTTACACCCCTTGGGACCTACTGAGGATCTATTGGTGGATTTGTGAAGTAGTCAATCTTCAAGTGGCTAAGAACAATCTTGAGTATGTGAAGAGAATTGAAGAAGAAAATAAAAGACAAACTCGGCTATGGGAGGAAAGGCAAGAAAAGCCTAAGAAAGAGATGAAGGCTGCTCGGAAGGCGTATGAGAAAAAAAAGCGATTGAAGATGAGAAAGAAAAGGAAAAGGTCGAGAAGATGACAGAGTGAAGAAGATAAAAGAAGAAGAAGCGTGAAGGAGATTAAGTGTTGTTGTCCACCCTTCATGTATTTTACTATGTAAATACACTTTATGTAAATCTTACGTACATTGAATAAAATTATGCAATTTAAATACGTGAGTAGATATAGAACAACATGGTTAGTCTAAGCTCCGTTTAAGTTCTAATACATTTTTTGGACTTAAGTTCGATACACTCTGTAAACAACTATGTAAAGAACAAGGATGTTATGATCAATAAAAGATCGATTCTAAACATACATTACGTGGTTCTACATTTGTCCGTATGTATCTTTCTTTGTTAAATAATTGTATGGATGTTTTAAGTTTTGGCATCATCAAAAAGGGGAAATTGTTGGGAAATTATTTTGTAGATTTTGATGAATGGCATGTAAAACTTAGAATAGGATGTTGGCACCCCATTTTTCTTGTAAAGCGCATTGTAATAGATAGAATTTGGTCAGTGAGTTAAGTCGGCTATGCCTAAGCATGCAAGAAGACAAGCGGAGACGGAAGGAAAACTCATTGCGAGGCGGTGAGTATGGCAAAAAAGAGAAGACGGGAACTCATTGAAGATGCGGTGAGTAAAGTATCGGTCAAGTCAACTCAAGATAGCCAAGTCTCGAGTTAGTGATGTGGAAGAGTCATCGATGATTGGAAGGCGACTCTAAGTCACCAGGGAAGGCAAGGAAATGCGGTCAAGTCGAGATAATTGAAAAATATCCATTGCACAGAAATCAAGAGAATTACTTAAACAAGTAATACCTCCATACTACCTTTCTTGAAGTGCTCGAGTTCGAAGCGTGCAAAAGGAATAAACCAATGGGAAGCTCGCACCATGTCGAACTCGAAAAGTGAAGAATCGTTTATATGAGGAAACGTAAATTCAAGGATCGCAACAAGACAAGACAACGACCACAAGTGACTTTTGAAAATAAGCCTATCTCTTCAACGAATTTTCAAAGAATACTATAAAAAATCGAGGAGTTTATTTGAGAAAAGGTTACCTTGACAACTGAACCACGAACATTCAAGCAAATATTTGAAGCTGTAACCTAAAAACATTCTCAAGTCATTCAAGATCAATCCTCAAGCCTACACTACGAAGAAAATCAATCCAACACTCTGTGAAGGAAAGATAACTTCAATCGGTTGAAGAGGAAACTTTTGAAGAATCAAGGGGTCTACATTCCACGGAGGATTGTGGGAAGGTTCAAGGTCGAACCAGTCTCAAGTTTTTGGAGGGCTTCGTGATCAAATCCAAGAAGCTTGAGCAAGTGTAGTAGCAAGACATCCGCCCCTATGAAGCTCCGAGTCGCACGAGAAAGCGGTGAGTGACCAAGGCATCTCAGATCGAGTCCCAAGGATCAAGTCGGTTTGTGTGATCAAGACTTGTATACGGGTCATTAACCACTCAGATATCTTGATCAATACTTAGTGGATTCCTCCGGGAGTTGGAGAAGAGAGGAGTAGAAGAATTACCCCATCTTGAACCTCTATAAAATCTTATTGTGTTATTTACATTTAAGCACTTTAAATTCTGCATCTTATTGTTATATCTCATTGATAAATTTGCTATCCAATTGATAATCAATCTGTGTGCTAAAACCAAGTATTAAAACAAACTTAACCAAATTCAAGGGTGTTAAGTCTTCCGTGAAAATAAATCACGGTCGAGTTAAGTCTTTTAGTAAAATTGGTGAGTTATTCTATCAACGGCTCGATCAGTCATTTGAGTGACTAACTCTTTGATTAACTAACTTAGCGATCCATCAAGGACTGTTTGTGAAGTATTAACTCGAATATTTAAAAGGACTAAATTGAAAAGTTGGTAAGGTTTATTCAACCCCCTTCTAAACCTTACACTCACACCCTTGGAACCTACACATGATGGGCCGACCGTTGTGGTTTTTGATCGAGGACGATGCGCGATGGGAGAGCGTTCCCTTACGGGAAATACTCGCTTTGGATATTGATGCATTGTATTCGGCGACTACATGATGTTACGCCACCTGGCCGATATATTAAGGACATTCCATCTAGATATTGGCCACCTTCTTATCATTTTTATGGGGCCACTTACGTCTTGCTGGTATGTATATATTGAGGTTCGCCTTCCTGCACAAATAAACAAACAATTATTTGAAAATATTGAGCGAATTATGTGAAAATATTGATACAAATTCTAAATTTCTTTATACCTAATTATTTGCGGATGCATGGGCGCAAGGCATCAATTCATATTCAAATTCTCGGCATTTGCACGTTCTTTGGGATAAGTCAACCAAATAAGTCTTTGTTCCATCTTTCACTTTGTACTTCACATTACTAAGGCATTGTACATCCATTCTACAACCTATCTCAAGCTGCATCATTTAATCTTTTGGTTGCTTCAAGTGTTAGCTCTTGATCTTTTCATTAGCGATGTAGTCGTCGTTCATAAAACCACTTTTCAATAATAGTCCGAGCACACTCAAGCCTGAGAACAAACAAGTAACTACGGCCCATAATAACCGATTATTGAAGCTCTCGGTGAGTTTGATGTCATGAACCCATAACGCCGGACGGGACACTTAACTCGAGACCATCTGTCTTTCCTGCATGTTCTAACTTCTTAAACGCACCTCTCTCACTAGCAACTTTTATGTTTTCAAAATACTTATCATAATCTTCACGGCGGTATGAATATCTTTGCATTCCTAAACATTGCTACTATATGTTGAGTATTGAACCAAATTACTCTGCAAATGATAAGTGCAAAGCCCATGTGATGATCTTCCGGGTATATTGCTTTTATGGCATTACTCGATACTCTTGTCTTTGATCGAAACAATCGAGATCACGAGGGCAATTATAAGCATCTCTCAAGCTATCTCAAAAACCATGTCCGGGGAATCGTCGTTTTCAACATCCCCGATTCCAACAAAGAAGTGGGAAAATGTTCATTACCATCTTTTATTCTTGCCACAAACAATATTCCCAATATTTGCCTTTAAGGTGTGTTCCATCAATCAAAATAATGGTAGGACATTGCGGAATCCGGTGATTGATCCATGCAAAGCAAAAACACGTACTTGAATCTATTAAAATTATCCGACTTCCATCTAGTTATCGATCCAGGATTCATTAAATTCAACATGTGTAAGTATCCTAGGAATTAGATTGAATGACTTGTTGCTATCTCCGTATATCAACCCAAAGGTATGATGCTTTGCACTCAACGCAACATTATAACTCATTTTAAGCCCATGTCGCGATTCCAACTCGCTATCATATCTCTTGCACGAGCGAGAATGTTCCACTAGTAATCTAGATGCAAAATACGCACCTACTACTTTAGAATGCACCCGCTAGATGCATTGTCATTCAAATTTAACCCACATCCATGGTGCTTGTCAAACTTCCCTACTCTCCAAATACCATCCTTTCCATATGCACGCATTCGAAAAAGGACATCGTTCATACTTGCATATTGCATGAAAACGAGTCTTACCGGCGTTCAACTCGATACTCGACTTGATTTTCAAGGTGATACATGCTTAGTGCGATATCAATTCAGATTTTGCTCATGTATGTTGCTCCTTAGCGCAATGTCCCACCAGATGCTTCCAACTAGCTTGAGGTTCCTAAGGAGGAAGCAAACGTGCGAGAGTGTACAAGAATCACCCGATTTCGTCTGTGGGCACTATTGTTTCGTCCATATTGTCTCTATGGATATCCGGATGTTAGCACCTCGTCATTCTCTTGCATCTTGGTTTTGGTTTTCGGAAATACTTCTCTCGTCTCGTCTCCACTCACAAAATTCCTCAAATTCAAGACGCGTTCTTGGTCATTTTCAAATTGATTATTAGCTTCAGCGTCGTACCAACAACACAAGGCGGTGTAGTTCTCACCAAAATCATTTGGATTGTAGTTTGCACCATAATTAATTTCATTATTATCACAACCAACATCGGCATCAATATTATCACAATTAACATCGGTATTATCACAACCCATATCGGGATAATAGCCATCTTCATTGCTTGGCCTTATACTAGTCCCGGGACAATTGATATTTGGAACATTAATCGTAGGTGATAGTGGACGCGGATGATCAATAATTGGAACATTGTTCATATGCATAAAAGGTGCTCACTAGGCCTTCTTGCATGACTATATAGATTGATTTGCGGTACACCGTATTGTTGAAAACCAAGAAGTTGCATGTAGTTGTAATTAGGCCCAACGATATTTGTTGACAAATCATTTCGACTAGCCATTAGTTGCATAAAACTTCCACCAACACCTTGTTGACCTTCAACGTTCTCAACTCGATTATGCTCGGATCGACCTCCCAATACATTATGCGAACTAGTCTCACCCATCGTTTTTCTTTTCGGTGTTACAAAAACAACGGTAACTCGGTGTTCCCAAACGCAGATTTCAATGTCATCATCGTTTTTCAACTTTAACTTCCCAAGTTTGTTTCGAAATATCTACAATAACATGCATTATACAATCATATACGCCCCTATCAACATCAACAACACCATAAACCTCCTCTAATGTTTCACTATAATTCATTTTGCCCGGTTTAATACGTACAACTTCTTCTTCACCATTTTTATATTCTAAACCTTCCCAATGACCACCAAATTGAACAACAAGATATCGAGAGTTCATCTACATACAAAGAAAAATATTAAAAAATGCAAGAGATCGTGCCCATTTTTTATTGAGGCACGATATCGTGCCTATTCTACAAAACAAGCACAATATATCGTGCCTAATATACAACACGATATATCATGTCTAATAAAGGGCACAATATATCGTGTCTAATAAAGGGCACAATATCGTGCCTAATATAGGGCACGATATCGTGCATTGTGTTTCATAAATGCAGAAAATTTTTCCTTTCACAAAACACTTCACATATTTTGCAAATATATTGGTCTTGAACGATTTAAACAAGGTTAACTAATTAGGAGAAGAAGAACATTACCTTGTTATTCGATTTTTTGGTGCGATTTTGGTGATGAAAGGCCACAAAAATAACTTCTTGATATTTTGTGAAGAAGAAGAAGAAGAAGAGAGAGAAAAAATGAAGAACAAAATAGAAGGGAGTGTTCACGTATGTTATGTATTGAGAGTATTTAATTGCAAGAGAGAGAAATAAATATTAAAGACTTGCGTTTAAAGCGCCGAGGTATTGTGGTAAAAAGAACACTAAAAGTGGGTAGAAAACTATGTTTTTATCCTCACGTGTCAAAAAAAACTCTATCACCTATCCACAGTGAGTAATTTGCCCCATTTGCTCTTTTTTTTTTTTTTTTTTTTGAGAAAACAAATTCCTCCTTGGTGGATGTTGTAGCGCCACGCATTATCACCTAAAATCACATACGAAAGACAAATAAATAATAAAATAAATTATATAAATAAAGAAATAAAAGAAGTAAAATTGGTATTCAATCAATGGGCTCGCAAATACTGAAAATCTCGCCGTTTGCAGCTTCTAGAACGTCCATTGTCAACCCCTCTAAGCTCTCAAGATTTCTGCCAGCCCCAATTAACCATATCCCTAAAGCCCGCCGTTGCGAATTCACCAAACCCCTTAGATATAGTAGCAGTTTATCAAGTGGGTTTTGTGGGTTGACTCTTAATCAGGGCAAGAAGAGCTTCAGAAGCGGTGTTGTAGCCATGGCTGCACCTGGGTCGGTTCAGAAATCGGAGGAGGAGTGGCGGACTGTTCTGTCCCCTGAGCAGTTCCGTATTCTAAGGCAAAAGGGCACTGAGTAAGTTCGATTTCTTTTCTATTTGCATTGTTATTTTATTTATTTATTTATTTATAATTTTCAGATTGAGTTTAGATCAATTGGTTTTTGAAATTCAAAGGATTTTAGGTTTTGTTAGTTTGTGGTCTCTCTTTTAGGTGGATACTCATTTTGGGATTTGCATATTTTCAGCAAGTTATTGTTGGAATCATTATGCAGGTGTTTGTTTACTGAGACCTGATTTTTTTCTTCAACTCCATCTACATATGTTTTTAAACTTTGCCTATAAGAGATTATAAAATTGATATTTTTCTGGTTGGATGAGTTCCTAAAATTTGCAATCCCAGGAGCTGGGATTTAAGATTTTTTCATTTCATGTTCTGAATGTCACTGAATTTACTAGACAAGCTTTTAATTTATCTGTGCTTACTAAAAGATCTCAGTTTACTTACCCAGATTGGGTATTGGTGATTTCCTTTTTTATTATAAAAAGTGATCTTATCAAAGGTCAAGGATGTGACTGAGGTTAAGCTTAATGCAACATCATATATTGCCTCCGCCAGTGGTAAGCCATGTTTGGTTGAGAAAGAAACCCCTGAATGATATCAATTTTATAAGATAAATTTACCGTCAGTTGTGAAATAAAAGGTTCCAGTTTTCTGTTTTGGCTATTGGAACACTAATACTGGAAAGAGACGCATGTGTTTGGGGTAGAGCTTTAAGTAACTTATTGTTTTAACCTCAAAACTGAAGTAATTGTTCCTTGTTATTCTCCTCCATGAGAAAGAAACAAGTGGAAATTGAAGATGGTTGTAATGTTGAAAGAGGAGCCAAAAGGATATACTTCTTGGTCTTAAGATGAAGACCATCTTTGATTGTCTCGTACTTGGTCAGTGGGTTTGCACTTGATAGTATCTCACACACCTCAGTGCTCTAATGGGTTCTTTGATTTAGTACTGCATAGCTATCCAGCTTGACTGGCAGTCAGTTGTGCCCGTTTTCTTCACAATATCCATGCACCTTGATATATTGAAGCGCTTAACATCTGAACATCAACCGCTACTGCTCGAGTTTCCTTAACCACTTTTTGCTGCTTCGGCTGTCATCATTTATCAGCCTGAAAGTACTGAGATCTTTTTTCTTTCTTTCTCATGAATCTTGGTCTTCTCGGTTCAATAGTTGCCTACATAGTCATCTTTGCCCTTCTCCTAATGAACATGTGCACTGGACGTCCTCTTATTTTTCATATAACTACCATTGTTATGTCTAGCAGATGAAATTTTGAATGATAACTGTTTTTTTTTGGTAACTAGACTGAACATTAAAGAGTATTTTTGTAATGAATCCATTTTTTCCGCCGAGGATTTAGGATCTACTTTATGAAGTGTGAAGGATCAAGGGAATATTTTATGAACTTTGAAACATTAATTTATCGCCGTGACATGAGATTCACTTATGCACCTGCATGCTATCAGGTATCCAGGTACTGGGGAATACAACAAGTTCTATGAGGATGGTGTTTACACATGTGCAGGATGTGGAACTCCCCTTTACAAATCCACCACCAAATTTAACTCCGGCTGTGGTTGGCCAGCTTTCTACGAGGGTCTCCCTGGGGCCATAAACCGAACAGTAAGTTCCCTTCTTACTTTGCTCTTCTTTTTCTCGTGCATTGTATTATCATTTTCTAACTATGTTGCTCCATGTTTGTATAGCCTGATCCCGACGGGAGGAGGATAGAAATTACATGCGCAGCTTGTGGGGGCCACCTTGGTCATGTCTTTAAAGGGGAAGGTTTTCCTACACCCACGGACGAGCGCCATTGCGTAAATAGCATTTCGCTGAAATTCACTCCAGCAAATTCTGATTCGTCGCTGTGAAAAAGAACGTACTTTGGCTATTGTCTGAATCTGATAATAATGTTGTGTAAATTGGCTGTTTAATGAGAGCTATGTATTTGAGCAGATTTGATATGCATTGCAGGATTGCATCTGTTTTCTTTGGCTCAGGTCTGTTAGAATAGATGTGGTGTTTCCTTTTGTATTATTGGGCTTGGTTTGAGTCTACTCAGAAGTCAGAGGCTGCTAATTCTGTATTGCTAATAATCAGTGCTCTAAAAAGCTTTAGGTGCTAATCGGGCGGCAGGCTGAGGCCTAGCGCCTAGGCGGGGTTAGACGGGACCTGGGCGGGGCGTAAGCGGAAGAAAAACTTAGGCGGATAAGGGAGGTCTAATGCTTAGGCGGGGACTAATTGAGGCTAGACGAGATTTTTAGAACAGTGCTAATAATTCTGTTCATTTCACTTTTTTTTTTATTACAATGAGGGAACTTTGGGAGGGGATACATACACCCATATGGGATCGAACCTGGATTATTTACCCTTACAACACATGTCTCAACCATTAGAGCACAAGATTGATAAGTGGGAATGCGATTGCTAGTCAAAAACTGTTAGAAAATTTCTTTTCAGAGCTAAATATTGAGGTGGGCTTGTTATTTATTGAGAGAGAGTTTAACGCATTTCTTAAATATATCTAATTTCTCTGCTCTTTTTATTCCCCGATATATTAAACATATCCACTTCTTAGAGTTTTTCTAAAAAAATAATTATAAAAATGAATAATTACATAATTATCCCTGAGTTTGTGGTAATTACAAAAAAATTTAGAGAAGATTTATAATTACAAAAAAAAAAAAAAAAACTCATGATGTTTGATTTGTCTTAATATAAGGGGGTAATTATAATATTTTTACAAATGTAAGGGGTAATTGAATTTTTTTTTGAGTGGTTTTTGAAATGTTTTTGCTTGTGAAGTAGGTAGAGTATAAAACATTTCAAATAGCCCTTTACGCTTATAAAATATTGCAATTACCCCTTACATTTATCACATAATCAAACCTCAATTTTTTTTTTATAATTGTCAAAGATCTCAAGTTTTTTCTGTAATTAACCCAGACCTCAGGGTACTTTTTGTAATTATCCCTTCTCTGAGTATTGGATAAAGAACTTGACTTAATTTGCAGATATTCCTACATACGCTCGTGCTACATGACATGATGAAAAGTAGAGGTTCACACTACCTTAATGATGCAATTAGAAACAATGCTCCATATAAAAACCAGGAAAGTGATCTATCATGGAACCAAGAAAAAAGTAATGGCAATATCTAACAATGGGAGGAGAATATGAGAAGTACTAGTTTTCCCAAGTCAATTCGAGCTGGTGTGGTCTCCAGATGATGGCTGAGAAATGTATGTATGTGGAACATGAGCAATTTTCCACCAATCTTCCCCTCTGTCCTGCCGACAACGTCTCTGGAGATGGGGGCACTCCTGAATCGAAACGTGCTGGAGTTTTCTCAGCCGTCTCACGCCTACCGGCAAAGATTTCAGATTACGGCAATCTGATATCGCCAACGTTCTCAGTAACACAAAATTGTCTAGCCACTCTGGCAAACACGCGAGTCCAGGACAGCTACGTAATTCCAGGCTCCCAAGTGTCGCGCGTTCTTGATCCCGTCGGGCAGAAATTGTATCAGAGGGCAACTGATAATAGCCAAGCTTTTAAGAGCAACAAGTTGGTCAGGAAAACCAGCAAGACTAAGACTAGGACAGTACATTATGGCCAGGTGTTGAAGATTTTGAAATGGTATGGATATGGAAGCTAAGCTGCTGCAATTCTCAATTGACAAATATTGTAGAGAGCTCACATTTTCTGCTTGTAGGTTGACCAGACTGTGGCAATCACTTATTTCCAGAGACTCCAAGGCTGTGAGATTTTCAAATCCCCGTGGCAAAATCGAGCTCTTCGCACCACCGGATTGTCAGGGATTTAAGGGAAGTGAGGTTTCGAATTCTGAAATAAGGGACTCAAGTTTAGGACACGAGCTTATTTTCAGACGCTCGAGACAACGCTTGTCTCTTAGCATGTTTTCAGGAAGACATATCAATTCGTCGAACCTGGCAATTACCAGGGTCGAAAGCTGGGGCAATTTCCCCCCCATGCATTTTAGTATTTCTGTATCGCATTCGCGAAGTTCCAAATGCTTCAGAGACATCATCATAAATAATGGGACCGAAACAAGGTTTTGGCACTTGCTGAGAATAAGTTTGCTGAGTACAGGGAATATTACAACATCGCTATCCGTGTTGCTCGACCACTCGTGCAAACTTGGAAAATCTCCCACGAAAAGTTCATGGAGTGATGGAAACGATATCGTGACATCTTCACCATAAAACTCTTGACCAATGGATGTAATTTTGCTCATACTTTCCATGTGCAGTGACCTGAGATGCGGGAGATGACCGAGGACTGGAAGATGCACGCATCCTTGGCAATTTATCAGCGACAACTCAATTAAGTTCGGAAGATTCCAGAGTGGAAACTTGATGCCGGGATACCCAACTATGAAAAACTTGTTGAGGTTTTTGTGCGGCTGGAGGGCTTTCAAGATTTCCCCGGCCAACTGCACATCAGAAACAGTAACAGAACTTTCAGGCTCCTGATCTGAGGGCATGAGCAGCTTTTGGTCTTGATACATAGCTTCAAAAGAAGGGTTCATTATGAAATTTGAACCCTTTTTGCCCCAACAGAGTCCTAGTGATTTTAGCCGCGCTTTTTTCGCCAAATTTGCTGCTTTAGCTTTCTCAACTTCGCGTACACGCTCCAAGTGCTTAATTTTCAGCTCGCCCCGGAGATCCAATTGTTGTATGTCATATAAGCTTCCTCGTTCTATTTTTCCCCATGGATCTGAAGCGCGTGTTTTCCAATACTCGTGAGAACTCATAGGCACAATGTATATTGGCAAAGTTTGTAAGGAAACCATGTCTCTGATTCCAACCGGCATTTCTTCGAGTGCTTCACATCCACATATGTCAAGATGCCTCAGACCAGTAATGTTATCCATTTGAGGCAAACAAATCAGATTATAGCAGCCGAACAAATTCAGTATCTGCAATGAGCGTAGGCGAGAAATAGACGAAGGTAATTCCCGAAAATGACTGTGAGATGCGTCCAGATATCTCAAAAGCGATAAATCACCAATCGACTCGGGCAGCTCCACCTGACACCCGCTCAACTTCAGTGTCCGCAAGAAAATGAATCTCGAAAAGATATGCAAAGGCACTGTTGGGATCCCACCTTCTGAAAAAGTAAGGAGAGTCCGTAAATGTCTACATTCAGACAATGTTGTTGGAATGAGAAGGGCCATGGGCATATTGCTGTATTTAGGCACAACGGATGCATGTCGAACATGTCCGGGACTCATTTCAGAAAGTACCATAATCTCATTCCTGCCCACAAATCTTGCAAGACTGTAAAAAGTTGCATTCATTTTGTACCTTGTCAGAGAACCTCCTTCGTCGGATTCCTTGATTTCTTCAAACACGGACAACCACAGCAGCTCATCGAAATACTCATCCCCGACATCTTCCAATGCCTTGCTTTCTCCATCCGATACGATAAACCCTTGCGCAATCCACATATGGATTATTGTCTTCCTCTGAATTTCGTGATCTTTCGGAAACACTGAGCAAAACACGAAGCAATGTTTCAGATGAGGTGGCAAATGCAGGTAGCTTAGAAGCAGAGCTGGAAAAGTTGCTTTTCTATAAACACTCAAATCCCAAAGATTGCTGTTTTGCACGTGCAACCAATCCATCTCCTCTTTCTTGTAGCGCATGAGCCCTCCGACAACTTTTGAAGCTAAGGGTACACCTTCACATTTTCCAACTATTTCCATGCCAATTTGGACAAGTTCAGGGTGGTTTTCTTCTTCGAGTAGATTAAGAAAAGCTCGGTTTTTGAACAGACTCCAGCAATCATTTTCACTCAAGCCCTTCAAATGATATTCCAGGTTTGGAGAACCTCCTATAAGCATCGTGATCTTTTGAGAACGAGTGGTCACCATGATTTTGCTTCCTTCCAAACCACAGCTGAACAAGAACCTCAACTTATCCCATTCGTCCTCATCTTCGTCGTTCCAAACATCGTCGAGCACGAGGAGAAATCTTTTCTCATGTAACGAGTTCCATAACTTCATCTGCAAAGCGTCCAAATCTCCTAAGTCGCATTTGTTTCCCGTTGTGGACTCGATTGCTGCCTTGATTATCCTCTTGGCCTGAAAATCAGGAGACACAAAAACCCAAGTTCTAGAATTGAAATGTTTCTTCACCTCATCATCATTATAGACCATTTGAGCAAGAGTACTCTTCCCAATGCCTGGAGTACCAACTATTGATACTACACAACAACTTTCTCCTTCATCTCCTCCTCCTGATGATTGTAACAACATCATTTCTATTATCTTCTGTTTGTCCTCCTCTCTTCCATACACATCAGACCCGACAAGGAACGAGCTCGTTTCCCTCTTGTCGTCGAACTTCCTGTCCACGACATTTCGTTCTGATAACGGCAAGTTGAGTCCTTCCACCAAGGCCTTGTGCAGATCATCAAGAATCTTTCTGTTCTTGCTGAAATTCATAGCATATGGTTTGGATTTATTACCCTTTCTATACGTAAACTCTTCAAGAATGTCCTCTACTTGGCAGGTTGCATCTTTAAGCTGAGAAAGCCAAACCCTGACGGCTGTTTCGGTTGCTTGGCGCTCTTCTGCATCCTGGATAACAGCTTGGGCCATGGGCAATATCTTTTGAAGCTTATTGAACAGATCATCGAGCTCCCAGTAATTGGCAAACTCTAGAAGAAGAGGGTCGGCTATTTTGTCGAAAATCACTTGCAAAAGTGGAGCCAGGACAATCTCTGCCATATTGAAGATGAATTGGTGAAGAAAGCAGTCTGGTTTATTTCTGCATTATGGATTGTATTGTCTGTTAGTGTCAATGATGCAAAAAAGTGAAGTCAAGTCAATGAAAAAAAGTTGGCCCAAAAGTCTTGTGGAATTCTTAATCATACTCTTTCATTGGTCCAGATTGCAATCTTTGTTGAAATTAGCTATCATCGTAATTTCATTGAAAGTAAGGTTGAGAAAGCACACAACTTTCTGGGGTTATTACAAGAAAACCCATAAGTTTTTGAAAATTACAAAAGTACCCTTGAAATTTGATTTTGTATTAACTTTACCCTTTTATAAAAACATTTAACATCCTATTATTTGTAAAAATTTTACATTATTCTCATACATTTAAGGTGGAATCAAACCTTCAGTTTTTCTTTCTGTAATTTTGAAATTTTTCTTGATTTTTTTTTAATTACCCCCAACCCCAAGGTAGTTTTTGTAATTATCCCTAACTTTGTGTGTACATACCCCACACATTTTCCACTTCGATTTATAGTTTAATTAAAAAATATTGTGGTAAAATGTATTAAATAATGTGATTTGGTGGTGGCATTCATACCGTGTATGCTATAAACCAACACGACTGATGACATCAATGGGTTAATTATGACAGATAAAATAAATATTTCTTCCCTACATTCCATTTCTTTGCCTTCTGTAGACAGAGAAGATGGAAGAGAAAAGGACCACCACAAGATGTACATTACACTTAAATTCCATGGATAATGGAGCCTCATCATTCACCAATAATCAATAGGCCCCCAAAGAAATCTTTGTTTACGACGTTCACAAGCCAAACCTAGCTCTTTCTGGACCAATGTCCAATCTATTAATTACCTATTGTAAATAACGTTTTTTTTTTTTTTTTTTGCAGTCCATGAAATCATTTCCGGACCATAAATTTAAATCCACAATCAAAAGCACCCAAAATTCACAATCACCAATCCGCCACGTTCACACTATAAAACCATCCAAAACTTATTTTGATACTGTGACCGTTAAAAAGGCTACTTCAACTTCTCCATATACAAAAAGCTCCAAAAACTCCAATGGCGTGAACGTGTGGCTCCTCCTTTTCCTCCTTTTCAGCTTCGAAATACGGCCTTCCGTAGAGATTTTCACTCAAAACCAAGAATATTTACCATCAATCTCTCTTCTTACTTGTGTTTTTCTTTAAATGTTTCTTATAGTACTTGATAAGGTACCTGCTGTCCTTTAATGAGTGTCAGTATGCTGGATGCAGTGGCCTGCTGCTACAATCCCAAAGTAAGTTTCATCTCAGTTGTAAATTGTTCTTGAATGGTTTAGACAGAAAAAAGTTGTACTAATGTTGAATAATTATCTCGGATTTCTTGCTTATATGTGCCCTGGCTTTCGTAATTATCACATTCCTTTCCAATTAAGAGGGGAAAAGGATAAGAAACACATTTGGTAATTTATGTGGAATAAATTATCTTGGAATTCTTGGTTATATGTTATTGACCTGAGAATGAGAATCGTGATTTGTGTCTTTTACATTTTATAAGAAACATAATATGTTACTTATGTTGGGTTAAGATTGTTTTGTTTATATCTTTGCAAGTAAGAGGGTTTGGTTTGACGCATTAGACTGAGGAGGCCATAATGTGATGCTTTAAATTAATCTTACATGTTGATGTTTTGCTATGACTTTTTTTATTGGAGCTGCCCGTTGCTTCTCTTTAATGGTGGATTCTGTTCGGGAGGCTCAATTTGGATGCTATGCTTTCAAAATGTCATTAAACAAGGAACATTTTCCTGAATGGGATGGGGCTGGTTTTAATATTCTCTGTTGAGAAATTTACTGATTTCTTGGATTTGATGACTGTTAATATACGTTTCCTACTGTTTCCAGGTTTCTTTTATATTTAAAGAAAAGATGCATATAATGTTGTTAGAAGAACGATAATCAAGAGAATTTCTAATTCCAAGGAATTCATTGTCATCGAAGAATTTGTGAATAACTAACAAACGATTTCCCCCGGAAAACTGGATACATTCTTCATAGATTGCCCTCGTGAGTTTTGATGTGGAAGACATTCCATATGCTGTAGCTTTTGACAGTTAATGCAATAATTTTCATTTCATTCTTAATGGACATGTTTTTATCACCGTATTTCATAATATTGATTTGGCTCTCATGGTCATATACTTCTATATGTTACAAATTATGTTCGAAATGCTCATCAACCTATATTTAATGCATGCAGGGTTATGACGTCATTTTCCAGACTACTTCTTTTAGAACAATTTCTTGTGCTCCCGCCCATCACGACATTATCTCAATGTCTCACCTGCTTGTAGTCACTTGGTGCATGTCCGGTCCCTTTCCATGCTTCCCAGGATAAATTGCCATTTTCCGTACAGAAAACGCAGCTGTTTTAAGGGGACACCATTATCACCCTATTATGTCACTGGTGGAAAAGGGTTTGGCCTTCTCAACTGCAGAAATGTCAAACAAGTCAGATTCAGGATACATGCATCACTTGATGTTGCCAGTGCTACTGTTGATGTTATCAATGACTTGGGCATGGACACTCTGACATTCTTAGCTGTAACAGTTTTGGTGGTTCCTGGTTTCAAAAGGATTAAAGCTAGTCCTGTAAGTTGACTTTGAAGTAAAAATCTTGAGATAATGATGGAATTACCTTCATAAATTTATTCGAGGTAGTGATTGTGTACATGCACAAGCTAATCTCTCATACTTTTTGACATTTCTTTCATTTATGTTGAAATAAGTTTTGAATGTAATGAATAATGATGCATGAACTACTAGGTTCTTTGACTTAACAGAATTCTTTCACTTTTTTGTATGAACTTCAAATCCTCCAAAGGCTCGTATTGAACAGTTGAACTAGAATATCATAAGTAACCTCTATTTTGGCAAGTAATTGATTGGCTAAATTTACGATAAACTTTGTGTCATGTAGATTTGTTAACGTGAAACTGTTACAGTGCGCTCAGGTATATACTTGTTAATGTGTAATTTCAGAGGAAGCTACCTCATTCTATGATTACACGAACTCTACAATAATGCTGATTCTATCAAGTACATCCAACAGGTGCTAATTCCTCTAGTTGTTTCAGATTCTAGGTTTCTTCTTCGCAGGGGTTGTGCTCAATCAATTTGGTCTGATTAGAAATATCACAGATGTTAAAGTTCTATCAGAATGGGGAATTCTCTTCTTGGTAAGTTCAATGATGTTTTTATCCATGGCTCGAAAAGTATTACGAAAAGTGGATTAAGCCCAAGAAATGATTATTTTTCATTGTTAGAATGAAGTCTGATAACTCTCTTTTTTGAATTTTGCATGTACTTGTCACCATGTTGCTTTTTGGAGAAAGAAAACAGACCTAGAAGTTTTTCATTATGTTTTTGTGATGCATGAATCCATTCATCATAAATAGGTTTTTAGTTTCAATGGTTAGTATGATAATTAGATTGTAATGTGAAACTGTAAAAGCCCTTCTTAGATTGAAGCATGAAAGCCCTTTCTGGGCAGAAAAATAAAAAGCATTTAAATGTGATTGTAGATTTCTGATTTCCTCTAAATTGGTTACATATTAAAGTGAGAGAGCTCCGAGACTGAACTGTCTAATAGTCTTCAAATTGGGGGGATGGACTTGTTGGCTCTTAATATGTACAATAATAAGAATGCACACATTGTGCACTTGCATTAAGACGGCAAGATGTGCATGGGCCAATGATAGTAACCAGTTATGCTAGGGATTCAGTAAAATATGGTGCAATTTATCTATGCTAACCAGGTATTTGACACTAGACTGAGACTTGTACAAACTATTTGGTTCTTAGGACTGCGTGGAACCAGGATGAATAATTTTAAAACAGGGAGAAATACAATTTTTTCATTAACTTATCTTAAACAACGTGCATCATGTCTCATAAAGTGTGGGGCTATTTGTATGACGAACCTCAATGAATTGGCATCACGGGAATTTACTTGTCACCCATCAGGTCACAATTTGTGTTGTATAAGTCTATAGATCTTGAATTCTGGAATTTTACTGGGTATGACTTGTGATTGGGTTGTGAATTTCTTCACCTGCAAGGGTCTCATACTGTCTCATTGTCTGTTATATATGTTTTAGGTCATCTTAGCTTTAAATGGCTTCATGGTTATGATGTCTCAAAGTTCAGAAGTTTCTTCTTTTTACATGAGTTGGTTCCGTCCTTTAGAAAGGATATTAGATAACGTTACCTGACAGATGAAACCTTGCAGCTATTTGAGATGGGTTTGGAGCTCTCACTTGCTCGCTTGAGGGCTCTTGCTAAATTTGCATTTGGCCTGGGTCTAACTCAGGTATTTATTGACAAATATTTTGGTTCATTTTTCATATGGATTATTTGAAACCGCACAATAAGATCTGCATTATCCTGTCACTATGTGAGTTCTTTACTGAAAAAGATGTGATCTAGTAGTGATAAATCATTAGTATGCTAGATAAAACTACAATCAACTCCTCAGAGATGCAAGACGCGTGCAAGAATTATCTTGGAGTTTGTTAACAGAACATGGTTACATATGGACTAAATCAATAAAACACTTGTTTCTACGTGGATTGGTTGAATTTGAGTATTCCATGAGGAAAGGCTTAATGAATTAGTTCTGAATTTTGGGGTTATAGTTTGCTAAGAGGATATAGTCATTTGATTTTGCAACTTACAGAAATTCAAGCCAATGTGTTCTGTAAGAAATTAGGTTTGACTTTATAGTGCATATGAGAGCATCAATAAGGTTTATTCGTAGAACTAACTGGTGTTGCATCACATTATAGTTAGAGAAATAAGCCATTAGCGAGAATTTATTGATTATGTGTTGCGCATTGTATTTATCATGTACCTATTCGTCTACCTGCTAAGTTCTTTGAGGAATATATCCTTTGATCTGATGAAACTCACTTTTACCTTTTCCTTTCCCCCCATCCCCCAAGAAAATATACCATTCTTGCATTGCAAGCCATTTATAGTCTTCCCTTGTGTATTAGCCAGTCTGCAAGGACCTTGAACTGTTTTTTCTCTGCTGAAGGTTTTACTATCAACTCTCGCTTTCACAGCATTTGAGCTGCCACCAAATGGTGCTATTGGAACAAGAATTTTGGAGTTTCTATTCCACTCAAGACCCGACTTGGTGAGATAATTTTTTATAGAATCAAATTGCTTAATCTACTGCTGACCTGTCACGTCCAGAGATAAATATAGCTTTATTGGGCTTTCGATTTCATTACCTTCTTACCAATAGCTCTTTAGCTGTGTATGTCGGTTATATTTAGATTTTGCATCTCATGAGCTAAACATGAGGAGTTCAATTGTGATTGCTAATTTTTAGAAGTAATGTTGTATTAATTGTTTCAACAAATATTGGTGTCGTTTCCTGCCGCAGCTAGTTGAATTTACTAAATATTCCAGTTTCATGTCCTATTGGCCTTTGGATGGTGTATTATTTGATATTCCCATTTTATGTCCTATGGGGCCTTTGGATAGTTGGTATATTATTAGATATTCCCATTTTATGTCCTCTAGACCTTGGGTTTGTTGGTATTTATTAAATATTACTCCTTTATGTCCATGGACCTGGCCCGTGAAGGAGAACATTGTTGTATCATTTTTATCATTTTCTATGTGATATGTTCTATCTTACACTAGCGAGTCATGTCTAATGATCCACTTTGAGCTTCACCAAGGGGATTTCTAAATTACATCAACATAGCTCAAATAATTTAAAATCCTCGGTTCATGTACCTTGTGTCTATCATATTGAAGGAAACGGTGTGAAGACACATGACGTTCATTTTTTCAACTCTCATTTAAAATTCCTCATGAGGGAGTAAATCTCGATATTTCCAATTACCTCATTATATATACATTTTATGTGTGTGTGTATTTTACTTCAAATCATTGTTACCATCTTTCGGTTTATTCTGTATGATAATTTTTTGAAAAATTGTAGGTCAACATTCGAAGCATTGACGAAGCTGTGGTAATTGGTGCTGCTCTTTCATTGTCTTCTTCAGCATTTGTTCTTCAGGTACTTCAGTTCAAATAACTTTAGTGGTAATGGCTCCTTCATGTTAGCTGTTGCTTGCTTTATAGGATTGTGATGAAGTTATGATATTACTTTTTTCTGTTGTAACCCATGTCTTCTCTTGTTCCTTATTTCCTCTCCATTTTGTAACTTCCAATCTGTAACGCTAACCATTATCAGATGTCATGATGAAAAGATATCAAATAATTTCTTTAGAACCTTTACCACATTTTGTTCAAGAAGTGACTTCAGATAATTGCAACATTAAATAAATCCCTTGTTAGCAACAAATATTGGATTAACTGTTGTTAAAGTCATGGTAGCTAGCTCTTTTTGGTAAGTCATGTTGTAGTTACGTAAGCATCAAAGTAAAATGATTTCGCAGTTTGTGATATATGTTACCCTTTTGGCACAAGTCTTAAGATGAGTTAGGTAATGTCGTTATCTAAATATTAACTATGTGATCATGTGCCTAAGCGAGTGTCGAAGGTTTAGGACTTGCTTAAGTGCATTGTTCTTACATGCAATGTATAGCTTCTTGCAGAGAAGGGGAACTTCCGACTAGATTTGGCTCAGCGACTCTTGGGATACTTCTGTTGCAGGTTGTATATGCTTTTGTTTATCCCTTATTTCTATTATGTTGTTTCAACTTGCATCTTCTATGTTTTGTTAGTAATCTTTTTCTCTGGATTGGCTGGGGCTGGTAATGTACAATGTCGCAAAACTATGGAACAAATAACCTTTTTTGGGTCCTACAACTTGATATTTGCAGGACATTGCAGTTGTCCCGCTTCTTGTGATACTGCCAGTGTTGGAGAGCCAGGTACACATGACGTACATTGAAATACTTGAGATTGTTTACACATTAAGAAGGTGTATAAGCTCTCCCTTAAAACATCTTATAAGCTTGTCTTAGTATTTTTTTGAAAATTTTGGAGATGTGCTTATTAGCCCCCAAAATTAGATGTTAGAATTTTATAGCTCATATAAAAAATGGTTAATTAAAATACTCTTGATGTTTAAATAAAACCAAGTATTTTTCAAATGATAGTTTGGATTTAGACTAAATAATAATCCAATACTGGAAATTGGGAAAGTGCTTATTATTTGAGGTTGTGGTTTCATTGGTTTACCACTTGCCAACATGGAAAACTGACGTATATGGTGTATTTTCTCCTTCTGAAGTCACAAAAAAGATTATGTAATGAAGTATTGAATTCCCAATTTACCTAAATATGAATTGGCATTTAAATTAGGTAATGAATTTTGAACAAATGATAAATTCATAAATAGGTGAAAATCACAAGAGTGTGATTTTGTCCTTTTCTCTATCTGATCCACGTTGATAGGACTGATAATTCTTGTCTGTTTCAACCGTGATGTACCTTTTTTTGTCAATTTTTTTTATCATCCAATGCGTTTATTGTAAGAGGAATGCATGAAATTCTTAAGTATAAAAGAACTCTTTTATTAAGTTAGTTTGCTGAAACGTTCATTACGTAACCTTATAAAATAAACCTGTACTTAATACCTTTATTTGGGTGGCTAATCATCATTATTTCATATATTAATAACAATGATCTCTTTTACCTATGGTAAATCAAAAAGTTTTGTCGCTTATTGCTGTTTAGGATCGGACAATTTGCTAATAGAGAATGTAAAGAGAGATGAGGGAAACATGATGCACAATGCCCTTATATTGACTGTGTCTTATTTCCAAAAAAGACTATCTTTAACTTCAAAATTCGGCAATATTTTCTCACTGTTCTGACGTCAATATAAAGAATTACAGTGCAAACCATAGTGTTGCAAGAGCTATTATTGAAATGGTTGTCAGCGTATGCGATTGGGTTTAAGGTGGTTTGCATAAGTATGTTTTTCATCCTTAAATTTCAAGGGGTAGATACTGATCTTTTCTTTCTGTAGAGGTCATTTGTCCCTGTGAGTTCAATTGCTGCCTGTTAGATGCATTATATTCTGAAGCAGCCCACCGCTGCTTTTGCTGCTACCAAACTTCCACTGCAGCTTTTAAATGTATTATGTGCAGAATTTGGTTGAAGAAAGTATTTGGCCAATGCTTGCGAAAGAAAGTTTAAAAGCTTTAGGTGGACTAGGTTTGCTGTCTCTTGGCGGAAAATATCTTTTGAGGCGGGTTTTTGAGGTGTGCACGCTTGTATTTCAAAGAGAATAAAGCTTTACATGTAATTTCATTTTTGTCCTACAGATGAAATTTGGTTTTTGATTCCAGGTTGTTGCAGAGACGAGGAGTTCAGAAGCATTTGTCGCCCTCTGCTTGCTTACTGTTGCTGGGACATCACTCCTAACACAAAAGTTGGGCTTTAGTGACACGGTTTGATATTGTATCCTCGAATACAGATGGATAACAAAATAAATTATAATTTTCAAGTTGAAGATTCTAATATTTATTTATTTGCAGCTAGGAGCTTTTCTGGCTGGGGCTCTTTTAGCGGAAACAAACTTCCGCACACAAATTGAAGCTGACATTAGGCCTTTTAGGGGTTTACTTCTCGGGTTGTTTTTTGTGACAACTGGGACTTCTATTGACATGCAGGTATAATATGTTCTGGCATCATATGAGCTATCTTCTGTTAGCTTCTGTATTTTCTCTATAACTCACAAGTGCTTAAAAAATTCCTGCACATTTGATATTGTAACCACGTCTTGCCCATTCATAACTTTGTCGTCATTTCTTTTCACCAAGTTGCTCAGTTTTTAGAAAGTTGCTAACCTCTTTTACATATACTGCTTATTTTATGCAGCTTCTCATCCGAGAGTGGCCCAATGTATTCTCACTCTTGGCGGGTTTGATTGTTATCAAGACATTGATTATAACAGCAATAGGTCCACGTGTTGGACTGACTCTCCGAGAGAGCATAAGGATAGGCTTCCTTCTTTCTCAAGGTGGTGAATTTGGATTCGTAGTTTTTTCCTTGGCGAACAGGTGATATTGTGATTTCTTTTGCTTGATTGCATTTTTTTTAGGTTTTCTGTTACAAGCTAACTCTTAATCCTTGTTGTAGGCTTGGGGTGCTGCCACTTGAACTAAACAAGCTTCTTATAATCGTTGTTGTCCTGTCTATGGCACTGACCCCCTTACTCAGTGAATTAGGAAGAAAGGTTGCTGATTATATTGGTGACAGATTTGAAGATGATGCCGTGAGATTCTGAAACAACACTGAGTTTCTATTAAGAAATAGTTAAAGATGAAGCTAACCTAGAAGTCATTATTTTTGTTTCTTACTTTACCGCCATTTCTAAAGCAATTGGCGAGTGTGATATCTGAGTTGTGAAGCAGTTTTCTTCTTTTGTCTTATTATTGTTTCCATTTCCTCTGTACCAATACCAAACTGAAATTAGAAACTGTTTCCTTTTGAAATTCTTTTGACTGAGATATTATGATCACACAGAAAATCGATGACTCAGTAAACTTCGATGCCAGTGAACCTGTCGTTATAGTTGGGTTTGGACAAAAGGCTCAGGTGTAGTTACTTAATTACTTTATCAAATATGCTTTTTGCTGACCATAGTCATCCAATTTTGCTGATAAGCTCTTTTTATTTTTTTTAACAAGGTCCTTGCCAATTTCTTGTCCACTCCATTGGTTTCTGGAACAGATGGTGATGTAGGGCGGCCATATGTTGCTTTTGATCTTGACCCTTCTGTTGTGAAGGTAAGTGCTTCTGAAATCCTGGGAAACTAGAAAGAATGCTCTTGTACTTTTTCATTGAAAGCGCGTTTTTAGGTTTTTTTTTTGTTGACTAATTCATAGCTAGATTAATTTTGGCCAGTTGGTACCTTCTTTATTATTGGTTGAATTAGTGCCATTAATAGAGGGTGATACTTGTACTGTTTTTCAGACAAGTTGGTGAATATATCTGGCTTTTGTGCTGAAGAGATAAGTTTATCTAGTTGATTGATTAAAATTTTCTTGTTACTGCCATAAAAGACATCTAGAAAACTTGGTTTCCCTGTTCTCTATGGTGATGGCTCGCGTCCAGCAGTTTTGCAGTCTGCTGGTATCAATTCCCCCAAAGCTGTGATGGTCATGTACACAGGCAAGAAGAGAACAATTGAGGCAGTTCAGCGGATTCGTCTTGCTTTCCCTGCGGTAACTTTTTCGTCCCCTCTCTCAATTCACTCAAGCACAAATGTGGGTATGAGTTTCTGTCTGTCGAAATACACGTGAGCAGACAGAAAAATAGAGAAAAAGAAAGCATAATTCAATTTCTAGCAATACAAAGAAGCTAAATTCCTAACCCTCCCCCTCCAAAGAAAAAAAGATATGTGATGCACCATTTAGCATTTTGGAAATGTATTTTTGTCCAAATGCCTCTGTTCCCAAACTCATAGTTATCTAGACGTTGAAGCCGAAAGATTATAATGTTCTTTCTCCACCTTTGGGCTGCTAATTATTTCCCCAATAACTTTGAATACTTGGTCCTCTTTCGTTAGTTGAGATTTCTTTCCTGTGTACCCATATCCGTATTGCAAAATTTAGAAATCTCGTTTTAAGACTCTTGCCTGTAGAAATTGAAATGGAGGGTTAGTTGACATGGGACACCTTTTACTTTGTTTAAATTCTTTATATCACTAATGAATGGATAAAAACTTGACTTTGCAGATTCCTATATACGCTCGTGCTGAGGACATGATGCATCTGTTAGATCTGAAGAAAGCAGGTGCCAGTGATGCCATTCTTGAAAATGCGGAGGTAGCACTAAATCAATTTTCAGTGAGGAACTTCTCAAATTGATCAAGCATTTTGACACTCTTTCTTTTTCTGCCCCCCTATTTTTGCAGACTAGTTTACAGCTTGGTTCTAAGCTTTTGAAAGGGCTTGGTCTTATGTCAGATGAAGTAAGCTTCCTGAGTCAGCTTGTAAGAGATTCAATGGAATTACAAGCTCAAGAAGC
The DNA here is from genome assembly GCA_016081115.2 of Rehmannia glutinosa. Lineage (NCBI taxonomy): Eukaryota > Viridiplantae > Streptophyta > Magnoliopsida > Lamiales > Orobanchaceae > Rehmannia > Rehmannia glutinosa. The sequence continues at coordinate 42,113,338 of CM071929.1, read as the reverse complement.
ATTAGGAAGACCTGATGATCAAGAGCTGAGTGTTATGAAGCCATTGCAGGTAGTAACTCAGAAAAAATAAAAATTATGTCCGCGTGTGATAAGTAACATATTTTCGTCTTTAAAAAATGGATAATTACATGGACACTCCTGTGTTTTGGCGAAGTAGTGGTGACATCCCCTATCGGTCATGTTTTCCTGACAAATTACCCAGAAACCTAGTTTGCCTTGCTTTATACCAAATTTTCAGACAAAAATGCCTTTTTTTATCAATGCATGTGCCCTGCATGTAAGGAAGGATTTTAATTTAATAGGAACACAATTATATTTTTAGCTATTCCTCTTTCCTTTCAGGTTTTTATTTTTTTATCTTTTTGATCCTTTTTTCTTTTAGTTTCATTTTTACTTTCTATTTGCCGAGTTCTGTGTACTTTTTCCATATGTTTTCTTTACCTTTCCTCATTTTCCCTTGTTTCTTCTAATTTTCCATTTATTGAGTTCTGTTTTTCCCTCTTTTTGTTTTTGTTATTCTTTCTCATTTTTTTCCACTTGCCTTCATCTTACTATGTTTTTACTTCTCTCGTCTTTATTTTCTATTCACAAGTTCTCTGTCCCCACTCCCACCTTCACCACCTATATATTTCTTCTTTTACCCTTTCTTCGCCATTTTTATTCTCTTCCTTTTTTAACTTTGTTAAAATGCTTGTTTCCATACTTTCTGTTATGTGCTCGACGTGTATATTTAACGAGGCAATAATTGTTATGTCGAAGGTGAGGGCTGCGGACTTAGTTGGGGTTTATGCACCCTCAAACGGCGGACTTAATTCGAGATGGTTAGACTAACAAGTGAAGACGGCACATTGAAATCGCCTGCAGGTGATGATCAGCTTTCGTTGGATGAAGAAGAAGCTAGAGGCGTGTTGTACTGTGATATCGGTACGGATAGTAACATTCAATCCCATACCGATGAAGCTGATGTGAGAAATCCAGTAGGTGTTGCTAATGAGGAGCCTTAAAGAGTTTTCTTGAGGCTTTGATGGTCCCATTTGAGGTATCTTGCTTGATAAATCTTTCTTTAATGCCTTTGGAGCATTAAGTTTTGTGTAACTTGCTGGAGGAGCAAATGTATTCATATTCAGGGAAATATTGTAAATTCATTATTTTGTGTAAACACGATTTATGTACATATGTGTATTCATCAGCTCTGAGTTGTTAATGCAATTCTTATACACGCGGCAGTGAAGGCTTTTAAAGGTTGTAAATCATGATAAACTTTTTTCAAGAATTTACAATTTCTGAGGGGCAAAATAATAGTTGGTATCCCACATCGTAATAGTAATACATTTTAGATGCCTTGAAATGCAGGGAGAGAGAGTGTTCGCCGAGCTCAGCAACGTGGGCTTGTAACCCAAGTGGGGGCATCAAGGTGATTGGACATTCGGCCAGGTCCACCTGGCTGGGTCAATGGTGGCTACTTATTGGCCTGCCCGTTCCAAGTGAGGAGTTGGGTCCTGTGGCCCAGGCGACTGGCTTCACAGCAGCGAAAACTTCCCGCTCCTTACAGTGGAAGGATAATGGGCCGATGCTTCCTTAGCCCATAAAAGTTAGATGGGCTGGTCCTAATTGAAATATTCAGCTTAAACCAAACAACTCACTAATTATAAATAAGTACAATAAAAATTAATTTTTACAGGAGGAATATGAACAACAAAATAAATACAGGAGGAACACGTGTGATAACTATTACATTTTTGGATGATCGAGTTAATTAATTATTAAATCTCTTACTTAAGGAGCAATGTTGTGTGAAGAACTATTTAAGCTCATAGAATAAATATATTAAAGTCACATATATCAACAACTTAGTGTCTTTGCATTTTATTTTATTTTATTTTTTCATGTTTTTCTGAAGCAATTTCTTTGCTAAAATTGGCTGAAATATCCTTAATAAAAAAATTGTATATAAGTGCATCAGGGGTGACAATGGAGCGGGATGACCCATCACAGGTGGCGGGGCTGGGCAAAGCGGGGTGGCTTATGTAGGATTGAATAAACTATTATATCATAAAATCGCAATAACTCAGATAAAAATGAAATAAAAATGAAATAAAAAGGAACAAGAAAATTAAATTACTATAAAATTATAATAAATATATTTATAAGCTTTTTTTATCTTGTAGTGTTTACAAAAATTGTCATTTTCAATGTATGCATGTTTCATATTATATTAAGTACGTAAATATTATAATAGCATGTATATTATATATGAAACAAATTTTGAACAATAAAATTTAAAAAGTTAGTGGGGTAGATACCAACGGGACAGAACTAATGCAGTAATGCTCATGTTTGCTCCGCCCGAGGTCATAGAGTGACCCAAACATGGCCAAAATTTCCATCCTTAGGTGTCGTATTTTATTTGACGTAGGGCTTTTTTTGTTTGTCATACGTACTAAAATAGAAGTGCTATTTATGCATAATAACTTTATTTACATTTAACACTATTATATCGTGATTTTGCCAAACGATATATTTGAGAAAGACTAATATTGCTATATCCCTATAATTACATGATTATATTGCAATTTACCCAAAGTTCAACAATTTGCTTATGAATTGAGAATTTGAGATGGTTCTTTTTGGGTAGTCCATAAACAAAGTAATATGTATCAAATACGGCCTTTTGATCCGGCCACTTATCAAAAATAACATTTGATGTTAACGTTTTGTAAACTTCTATATATACCTGATAAGGCAAGGAGGTCTCACAAGCCTACACAGTGAGGTTGGAAAACGGGTTTAGGAGCCCCAAATCCGACCCGGACCGGGGGAATGGATCCAACCCGTAAAGGTGGACCATTGATCCCCCTGACTACCAAGTACAACACCACCTTCCAGATGATGACACTTGACACACTCACATTGGCCATGAATATTTATAAATACATTGCTACAGTAACTTGATGGTAACTATTCATCTTATCACTTTTACTATTTACTTTCGCATTTACTGTCTTCGTACCCTCGTACCTCACGATCCCGATCTGACTTAGGTATCGGAGGGTCTTAGCCGGAACCACCCCCGGCTAGCCTGACGAGTGTTCGTCTATTTCAGGTCATTCGAGAACCCAAACCCGGTTACCCGATAGACCCGAGACCCAAAGGTAACCTACTGATCTAAATCAGTTGGCGCCGTCTGTGGGAAAATTTTTGTTTTCCTGAACCGAAACGGAGGCGCAGAGGTATGGAGACACCAGGAAAGCACGTTCAGAAGGGGGTATTGGAGACCCCGAGGAAGGATAAGAAAGTGTTGCAACCCGAGTTCTCTTCGTCTAAATCTCTACAGGATCCTCTGGACACGGAAAGAAAAGACCCGGACCAGATGATCTCGATGAGAAATGAGGACTTCGAGAAATTGGTCATGGAGAGGAGCCAGCAACTCGCGAAGGAGATGTAAGTCGGTGCTCGCTACGATAATCAGAGGGGGTGAATAGATTATCTCCATCTTTTCGATTTTACCCTCTTTTCGGACCGAATGCTCAAAGACAATAATAAAGGTGCGAAATGTAAACAACACACGTCGATTTATAGAGGTTCAACCCCACCAGGGCCTAATCTCTACCACCCCAAAGTATATCCAGGGATGGATTTCAAAAAGAAAAAGATTTTATTAATTACCAAAATTAATACAACACCTTACAACATCACCTTGAAGAGCACCACACTCTTCTACAACACCACCTTTGAGATTACCACAATCTCACTTGAAGATTACCACAATCTCCAACGGCACCTTGTGAAGATTACCACAATCTTCAACCTCAAGAATACCAAATTCTTGAACACCTCAACAAGAAGATTACCACAATCTTCTTACACCTAACATCTAGATCACCCAAGTGTGTTCTTACCACAAGAACACTCACAAGGATATCTTGTGTTGAATGATAACCCAAAAATTCAAGATTACAACTCGATAATGAATTATACAATTAAGTGCGAGTGTAATCAAGAATAGCCTAGACCTCAAGAATGTGAAAGTGATAAGCTAGGCAAATTACAACAAGAATAATGACAATAGAAGACCAAGTGTTTGCTTGAGTATATCTTGTTGTGTTGTGTTGTTCTCTCTTGTAGTTGTGCTTCAAATCTTCCTCTATTTATAGGAGATGATTGATACTTGAGAGGCTCCTCTTGGAATATGATAATCTACAAAAAATTGCAATTAAAATCAAGATTATAGCTATTAGAAATCAATCCAACAAATTAGGGAAAAGATGTCTGCTGCACAACGGTTAGAATTTTGTTGTCAAACTTGAGGGCGACCAGTCGCGCACTAATAAGATTTGAAAAGAACGCAGCAAAATTTCAACAGGGTGACCGGTCTAAGGGGGTCGGCCAGAGTGCGCCTAGGAGTGCGACCGGTCGTCGCCCACCATGGTGACCGGTCACCCTGACCAATTTTAGGAGTTCTGGGAGTTCTGTTTCGTGAAATGCGTTCCCAGGTAAACCTTAAAAAATACTCCGAAAAATGTTGTCTTTGGTCGACCGGTCGACCTCCTAAATAAAATGTTGTCCGATTTTTGTCGAAAATAAACCTTAAAAAATACTCCAAAAAATTCGTAAAAACATTTTAAACCGATCGGGAGTATTTAGGACAACATTAGAAATATAGTTTTGCTAAAATAACACATTAATACAAAAAGTGTTGTCCGATATAAACTTCAAGAAATACCCGATAAATAGTAAAAATATTTTAGACCGATCGGGAGTATTAGGACAACATTTAGAAACATAGTTTCAATGTAAAAACTCATTGACACAAAATCATTAAATGTGTTGTCCAATTTTGTCGAAAAATAAACTTGAAGAAATACTCCGAAAAATTCGTAAAAATATTTTAAATCATTTAGGAGTATTTGGACAACCTTTAAAACCATTGTTTTGGTATAAAAACAAAATCATCAAAATCATGATAAAACCATTTATCAAACAGGAGAGGGAAAGGGAGAGGGGGATACCCGACCCTGACCCTATAACATGCCTGGCTAGAGACCATGACGTACACAAGCGAATGGGAAAGAAGGGAGTCCCAGGGGGTCTTGAGCAAGAGGACGAAGCTGAAAGTCGGACCCGCCTCCAAGACCCAGATCCCCTGAGAAAGTGGGATTAGGGGTTGAAGGGTTGGGAGTACCCGTGACACGAGTACCATTAGGCGAACTTGCAAGAGCTCAGTGAGCAAATTGAAGTTTCTACTAAGAAGTTGGAGGAGATGAAGAGAAGAGGAGTTGTCATGTCCGCTCTGCAAAAGAGGGGATCTCCGTTTTGTGAAGAGATCTTGATGGAGATAGTGACCCCAAATTTCAAACTCCCGGACCTACCTCGATACGATGGAAACAAGGACCCCCAGGAGCACTTAACGGCATTCGAGCACATAATGCAGCTGTACGGACAATCAGATGTTATCAACGCCCGTATCTTTATCACTACACTAGCGGGTCAAGCTCAAGAGTGGTTCACGAGCCTACTACCGGGTACAATGGTGTCTTATGAGCAGCTGGTGAGGAAATTCCTCTTTCATTTTGCCAGCAAGAAGAAGGCCAAGAGGTCAGCTACGTACCTCTTCACTATTCGATAGGGGAAGGAAGAGCCTCTTCGAGATTTTATCAACCGGTTCAACAATGAGGTCTTGGAGGTCGATGCACTAAGGATTGATATGATGATCAGTATTATGATTCATGCCCTGAAAAAGGGACCTTTCGCATCAGCTTTGGCCCGAGACCCCCCGGGTGATGTCGAAAGTTTGATGGAGATGGCGTAGAGATACATACACGATGAAGAAATGAACTCACTAAAATATCGTGAATGGTCTCAAAATGTGAGGACCAAGGATAAGAGAGAGTCCAAGGAGCCGAATCGGCACAGATCTGAGAAAGATCGCGACAGAGATCCACCTAAATTGGACGGACCAACGTTTCAAAACTATACGCCCTTAAATGGCCATAGGTTACGCGCATTGATGGCCATTGAGAACTCAAGATTAGTAAGGTGGCCAAAGAAGATGAGATCCACCCCGAATAGGCGGAATTCGGATAAGTATTGCTACTTCCACAAAGATCATGGGCATGATACGGAGGATTGTTTCAAGTTGAAAGACGAGATTGAGAGGCTCATTCAACAAGGGTACCTCCATCACTTTAAGGCGCAAGGTGAACCGATTCATAGGCAAGATCTGGCGAAGAGGTCTCGCAGCAGGTCACCTGAGCGTAACAAGCAAGGTCCAGACAAGGGAAAGAGACCCGCAGATTATGCACCCCCTCACGGACAAGATAATTTGCCTCGGAAGGGGGTGATACATGTGATAGTAGGGGGACCAACTAACGGGGAATCGCAGAGAGCCCGAAAGAGATATGCAAGAGCATACAAGCTAGAGGTCGCAGGTCACCAGGTCAATGCAATCCAAGGTCCTCCGATCACCTTTGACCAGGCGGATCTTCAAGGGCTGGACCCAGAGCATAACGATCCCATGGTTATTACAATGGATATGGAAAACTTTGACGTGCAAAAAGTATTGGTGGATAGCGGCAGCTCAGTGGATGTCATAGCATTGAGCGTGTTAAAGAGGATGGACCTCGGGATAACGTCAATCAAGCCAGTGGGAACCCCTCTCACGGGGTTCGAAGGTAATGAGGTCGTACCCCTAGGTACAATCAACTTACCTACCTCCCTGGGGAAAGAGCCACGTAGAAGAACTTTTATGATCAAGTATCTGGTGGTAGAGGCGTCTTTCGCCTATAACATAATATTGGGTAGACTCGGGCTGAACCAATTCCAAGCCGTGGTGTCTACTTTCCATCTAAAAATGAAATTCCCCACAAAGTTCGGAGTGGGAGAAGTCCGGGGGAACCAGGAAATGGCTAGGGAATGCTATAATTTATCTCTAAAAAAGAGCGAAGTAAATGAGACCGCCCTCGAACCCATGAAGCAAATGTGTGGTGGGGGGTCGAGTTCAAGCAAAAAATCCAAGTCAGGGGATTATAGGATGGAGCCGGTAGAAGAGTACATTGTAGTTCAATTAGATCCAAATGACCCAACAAAGACCACAAGGATCGGGTCGCAAATGACCCCGTCCCAGGAGCTCATGATGATCGAATTTCTGAAAAAGAACTATGATGTGTTTGCATGGGAGCCAGCAGACCTGGAAGGAGTGAGCCCGGAGGTCATTGTTCATCGCCTCAATATTGACCCTACTATAAAGCTGGTAAGCATAAGAAGAGAAGTTTCGGGACGGAGAGGAACAAAATAATAGAGGATGAGGTCAACAAGCTACTCCAAACGGGTTACATTGTTGAGGTGCAATCCAGATTGGCTCTCCAACGTCGTGGTCGTGCCAAAAATGGATGGGAGGTGGAGGATGTGTACCGACTTTACAGATCTGAATAAGGCATGTCCTAAAGACCCATACCCGCTCCCTTGGATCGATCTATTGGTGGAGTTGATGGTCGGATGCGCATTGCTAAGTATGATGGATGTGTATCAGGGATATCACCAGATATCAATGGGTGAGGAAGATAGAGAAAAGACCTCGTTTGTAACTGATATCGGGGTCTACTATTACAAGGTCATGCCATTTGGGCTCAAAAATGAGGGTGCTACCTACCAGAGACTGGTTAATATGATGTTCAAAGATCTCATCGGAGTGACCATGGAGGTTTATGTGGATGATATGTTAGTGAAAAGCGAACAACAGAAGGACCACTTAAACCACCTCGCAGAGTCCTTTGCGGTATTAAGGAGGTACAAAATGAAGCTCAATCCGACATTCTGCATGTTGTATGGTTCAGAGGCAGTGATCCCGGCGGAGATTGGGGAACCTACGCATAGGATCGAGAATTATGAAGGAGGGATGAACCGAGAGAACAGAGCGGCTGGTCTGGACCTCATAGAAGAGAGGAGAGAACACGCCTATGGGAGGATCCTGTTAGCAAAGGCCAGAATGATGAACGAGTACAATAAGAGAGTAAATAAGAGAAGCTTCCAAGTTGGTGACCTTGTCCTGAAAAAGGTCGAGGTATCCAAGCACGTGGGGAAGTTAGACCCTAATTGGGAAGGACCGTATAAGGTAGTCCGCGTGTCAGGAAAAAGGGGCCTATCGATTGGAAGACTTACAAGGCAAGGAGCTCCCGAGGCCTTGGAACGCCCAGAATTTGCGAAGGTTCTATGCTTAGCACGGATAAACCCACCAAAATCAGTGTTTATTTTGCCTTTATTTAAAAATTAGGGGAACTTTTATAACCCCATGTTTTGTTATAGAGGTCAGGGATTGAAAGACCTAAAATATTATATAGCTCATTATGAGCATCGTTTGGTAAGGGGAAAAAAGACGCGTGTTGGTCCCTAGACCCCATGTTTTAGTGAATCTCATGAAAACCTGATTACTCCTTTTATTTGAAAATGAAGCAATGTGTATATCCGTGCTAAATAATGTCGTCGTACAATAAGAGAGGGATCCAAGAGACCCCTCGGATCACAAGATGAGATCCCACGGAGATCTCGCAAACTTGTGAAAAAATAGAGAGGGATCCAAGAGACCCCTCGGATCACAAGACGAGATCCCACGGAGATCTCGCAAACTTGTGAAAAAATAGAGAGGGATCAAAGAGACCCCTCGGATCACAAGAAGAGATCCCAAGGAGATCTCACAAACTTGTGAAAAAATAGAGAGGGACCCAAGAGACCCCTCGGATCACAAGACGAGATCCCACGGAGATCTCGCAAACTTGTGAAAAAGTAGAGAGGGATCCAAGAGACCCCTCGGATCACAAGACGAGATCCCATGGAGATCTCACAAACTTGTGAAAAAATAGAGATGGATCCAAGAGACCCAACAGATCACAAGATGAGATCCCAAGGAGATCTCACAAACTTGTGTAAAAATAGAGAGGGATCCAAGAGACCCCTCGGATCATAAGAAGATATCCCAATGAGATCTCAGAACCTTGTGTAATAATAAAGAGGGGTCCAAGACACCCCTCGGATCACACAATGAGACCCGGGACCTCAAAAAGAGAAGGACCCCAAGGGACCCCTCGGACCACAAGAAGAGACCTCATGATCTCATGGACCTGTAGTTAAGGGAATCCCTCTAGGAGTCACGAGTACATGCTAGGTCTCAAGTTCTCATTGACTTGAACAAAAGCTCAGTTTGCAATAATATTAAAAGCATAAGGGAACAAAAAGGAGATTAAACTGTAAACGAAGCGAAATACATTAAAAGCATCAGTTAACCAAATACAAGAAACCGGGCCACTAGCCATAGTCGAGCAGAATATATAGTTGGGGGGCCCCAAGCCCCTTACAAAATAAATTTGTACCCCATGCCCCCCTTACAAAACAATCCCGGGACCTTGACAAAAAGCTCAAAATATATCAAGTACAACAGATCATGTGGAGGGTCCCAAGAGGGAGGCCACGTCTAGCAGGTCATCCCCCTTAGCGTGAGATGGTTCTTCGTGAGGAGGTACCTCTTCACATGTGGGGTCTGGATCTTGGAGTAGAAAACTAAATTCATGACCTTCCAAGTTCTCACCGCCTTCCTCTATATCAGGAGCCCTCTCTCCATTTCTGTTGAGCTCGGGGTCGAGCTTGCTCGGATCAAAGTCCACCTTGAAGCCACCAAGCTTATAGACCTGGGATTGGCACTTAAAGAACCCCATGACCTCGAACTCGGCTGCCTTTTCCACAACAAGCCGATCGAAAATGGGGGCCCTCTTGAAATCTTGAGCACCTGAAATCCGGGCATCCTTTAGCATGTTGGCAAACTCCTGAGAATTAAGAGCCTCCCTTTTCCCGGCCTCTTACCCTGTGGCAAAGCTCTCGGTACTCTCACGGGTTAGGCGGGCTACTTCATTCTGGGAGAGGCGGAGGGACTCCTCGGAGTGTTTGGCCGCGCCTCGAGCTCGGCTATCTTGACCTCCATTTGCTTGAGGCGAGAGTCGTACTCGGCTTTCATCTTCGATTCGATGGCGGCTTTCTCTTTATCAAGACGATGAGCTTGAGCCTTGGCCTCTTGACACCGGACCCTCCAATGATGGATCCGCAGGGTAAGGTTGTGAGCCACGTTGGCAGCCTTAAAAAGAGCAAAGAACACAATGAGATGCGAGAACACCAAAAAGAAATGTAAACAAACAAAGTAAGAGGGAAAACGGGGTACCCTCATAAAGTCATGGGCCGCTATCTCCTCAAGTTTGGTCTCAGGCATGATGCTCAGAGAGAATTGATCTTGGGGAAGAATGCATGCCTGGTATAACTCCAAGGAGTCCTCCCCCGCTCGTGTTTTTAGGATACAACTTTCAGGGGATATATTCCACTTTGGGATCACACGTGTACCCAAAAATTGCCTCGAAGGTCGTGCAGCCTCAACATGGTCTTGCTCGCGAGTAAGAGCCAACTTTGATTGGCGATCCTCAATCTCGCGTAAAGGCATCAACGACCTCTTCCTCGCTAGGATGGACCTTCTCAAAACGGGCTTTCTTCTTCGACTTACCCCCGTCGGATCCCTTGCTCTTGCTCTTGCTTCTGATGCGGCTCTGGCTCTTTGACTTGCCTTTCGATTTACCCTTGCCCTTGTCCTTGGGATCAGAGGCATCCTTGCCCTTGCCCTTGGGGTCGGAGGCACCACATGCTTCTATTGTAAGTACGGGGTACGTGTTCAAGGGGTAAGGGAGCAGGCTCGTTAGTATCCGAGCCGACCCCGTGACCCGACGTAGATGATTTCACCTTACCAGAAGGGATTAACGAAGGAGCACCGAGGGTCGGCTCGCTCGAGTGAACAGAGGGAGACGGAGGGAGAACAAGACCTGAGGACTTAGCGACAACTATGAGCTTCTCATTTTGCTCCCGAATCACCCAGCAACAAGCGAAGCCTTTCTTGACATACGAGCGAGAAAAGAGAAAGGAAAATAATAACGAGCGCGTGTGAAAATAATAAAAAAATGCATGTAAGAAAATGTTGAAAACATAAATTACCAAGTGATTGGGTTCGAGGTACAATAGCAGGGCTAAGACCCACCGCGGATAGGACCTCTTCTTTCAGAAGCTCCCTTATGTCATAGAGATGGGTGGTGAGTTTGTTTGAAACGAAGTCCTCATCCCAGGAACATTCGCGGAGATCTGAAGCGCGAACGCGGGGTTTCGAAAATTTCCAGGTTTGGGGGATCCGCCAGGGGCGGGACGGAGGGGCTTCGATATAAATAAACTTATTTTTCCAATTTCCCGAAGAAGAAGGTAGGCGGGTAAGAAATTTACAGAAGGGCCGTGAGGTAAGATAGAAGAACCAGCGATCATTAGTCTTCGTGGAAGTGGTGATAGAAAACAGCGCCCAAAAGTGAGTCGCCGACGGTTCAACTTTAAAATGCCTCATGAGTACTATGAACCATAGAATCTGGCGAACGACATTAGGGGCAAACTGGGTCAAGCAGAGGCTTAGGTGGATAAGGACGTCCTCTATATCCGAGTGTAAAGGGAAATGTAACCCGGCATCTAAGGTGGACAAATGAAATGAAAAACAATTACGGGGGGGCTTGTGCATACGATCGTTGTGTCCCGGAATAATCATTTTATACTCTGGCGGGATAAAATAGCGGTGGGTAATATGAGAGACTTTGCTATGACGCACCGTACACTTTATTAGTTCCCAAGAATCCTGGTAAGGGAGATCGGATGGGGTCTTCCCTGAGCCCAATCCCGATGGAGACGTCTCCCTAGTCCCGTGGGAGGAGAGGATGGCACTAATAGGGTGGGGTTGTAAGGACTTAGGGTTCGATTGGAGCGGCCCGGTCACATCCCCTCCAGAACTAGAACTAAAGCGGGAACTAAAGCTGGATTCGGAGTTAGAATCCGAAGAGTCCATGGGATTGCTATGAGAAGCAGTCCTAGAGCCCATTATTTACGAAAAAATGCTAAAAAAAAGCAAGAGAAAATAGAAAAGAAAGCTAATGAGTACCTGAGGACTATAGACGAGCTCGGGATCGAAGGTTACCCTTGGAGAAGATGAGGGCTCCGAATCTCAAGAGAGTACAAGGTTGCGAGGTCGAGGGAGACCTGATTTTTTTTACAGCACAGGTAAAAGTGAAAGGTTAAATCCATTTTCACCCTTATATATAAGGGTGAAAATGGTGGGACCAAAGAGTAATGATGGGGCGGGAAGTCCGAGGGGACCTAACCTTTGAAATTCAAAAAAAAAAAATAATAATAATAATAATAAATAATAATAATAATAATAATAGTAATAATAATAGATAGTAATAATAATAATAATAAACGAGGAACGAGGCTGCCCTTGAGCTCGACCTCGCGATCCCGAATGGTTCGAGCTTCATGGAGCCCCGAAGGCTCGAAGACAGATCCCGACCACAAGACCTGAAGTAAGCCCTAGCCGGGAGGAGCCCCAAAACAGATGCACATAGTTGACCCCCGCCACGGACTCGCCCAAGCGACCCCGAACCGTCGAGAAACTTCGTGGTCGGGGGAATAATGATAAAGCGCAAGGAGGTCTCACAAAGCTACAGTGGTGAGGTCGGAAAACAGGTTTAGGAGCCCCAAATTTGACCCAGATCGGGGGAATGGATCCAACCCGCAAAGGTGGACCATTGATCCCCCTGACTACCAAGTACAACACCACCTTCCAGATGATGACATCTGGCACACTCACGTTGGCCAGGAATATCTATAAATACATTGCTACAGTAACTTGATGGTAACTATTCATCTTATCACTTTTACTATTTACTTTCGCATTTACTGTCGTACCTCACGATCCCGATCTGACTTAGGCATCGGAGGGTCTTAGTCGGGACCACCCCCCGGCTAGCCTGACGAGTGTTCGTCTATTTCAGGTCATTCGAGAACCCAAACCCGGTTACCCGATAGACTCGAGACCCAAAGATAACCTACTGATCTAAATCAAAACCCTTTCAATTCTCCTTTAAAAAAAATTGTTTTTCATTCCATTTCAACAATTCTCCTGAATTATCCAATTCAAAATGTCTCTTTTTGTAGTATGTTTTATCTCTCTCTCTCTCTCTCTCTCTCTCTCTCTCTCTCTCTATGTATTTGTATATGTGTACATCTCTCGTTTGTGTGCTCTTGTGTATTTATTTGTGTATGTTTTTGGTGTGTTATGTGTTGTTTTTGTGCGTGTGTGAGTTTATATGCACGTTCCTACGCATGTGTTTTGTGCGTTTGTGTATTTTTGGGTGTGTTTATATGTGTATTTCTTGATTTTGTATGTATTTTTGTTGTTGAAACTACATGCATGGTTGTTCAAACTATTAAGGCGGTAGTTGAACAGCTATGGTCATTCGAACGACGTACATGGTCATTCAAACTACTAGGGCAGACGAGTTCAAATGATCATGCGTAGTTCAAACGACCAGGACATGGTTGTTCGAGTTACATGGATGGTAGTACGAATGACCATGGGTAGTGTACATTATTGGGTTCGATTGTTCTAAATAGTTCAAATAATGGGTGTATTTTAGATATTTATGTAACTAGTAAGAAACACGTGCGCCGCACGTGATCCACATGACTTTACTAAAAAAATTTATTATTTAATAATTTTATTGATTAATATTAAAGTATTAAAATTGACATAAATATTAATTAAATTTAAATATTACACAGCATTTAATATATATTTTGCTTTACTTTAATTATAGATTGATATGAATTATTAAATAATCATTTTAAAGAACTCAATCCCACAAAATTTTTACAATTAGTATAACAATAAAATAAATTTTATATTAACTTACAATCACATTCATCAGTCTTTTTATTTCATTGTTATGGCTAGAAAAGTTTTCTCTCTTACATGATTTTCGAATTCTTTTATCATTGGATGCATTTTGCATAATCATATTTAGCTTATAAATCATAAGCTAATGATTAGTAAACTACATGCAAGTTATTGCATTAATAACAAAAATAATTAATTAAATATTATACCAAATCCATCATAATATCATCATTTTATTTGTTATTGTTATTCAATTAAAATAAAATAAAATAAAAATTAATCAAATTCTTATACTTCATGTGCTTACTTCTTTTATTCTATCTTAGTTTTTCGATTAAAGAAATATAAAGAAAAATTACAATATAATATATACGTAAAAAAATTCATATATTATTTTAATTCTAGTAACAAAGTCAATGTTTTGTCATTAACACTTAAACTTAAAGTTTGTAGTTTTCCTATTTTCAGTGTCTTAAAAATAATAAATATTAACCTAAGATATAAAAAAATCCATTATTTTCATTGAGAGTCGGGTATTAAATAAAACTATGAAAAAGTGATAAGTCAAAATTTGAGTTTTGGAACTCTATTCAATTGCACACAAAATATCTTTATTAAATATATAATAAAACCAAAGACATTCTTATGAAATAAAAAATAAGTTAACATTTTTTACGTGTCAATCTTCAATAAGTAAATATAATGCTAATTAATTCTTATGTTTGAATTTCTTTTTGGCATTCACTTATGTTTTTAAAAGTTGTACATAATAAACTAAAAACTAATATAGCTTATTAAATTTCATCAAATTTTAGAAAGATACCTTATACTACTAGAGTTTGTACTTGCAACTGAATTTGGCTATTTTGGTTATATTAATATTTACATAGTTGTAAATTTTGTGAGTCGTATAGTTATGAAAATTGCAATTATTCTTAATATACTGAAACTAATCTATATTTGTTTGAAGAGACTGTAAATTTAAAATTGATCTGATCATTTAATCTTATTTACAAAATTATATTATTTGTTATAAAATATAATTATCAATCCATTTTTAGTATCTTTATTGAGAAAATGGTATATAGTACTTTAATCTTTATTTAAAATTTTGATTGAATTTCTAGTCAAATAAGTAGTTGCCAAAAATTTAGATATCAAATGTTACCCCCCTCCCCAACTATTTTTTTTCGCCTCTTATGCCCGGAATAATTCTTTACTTGGCACTAAACATGATCACTTCACTCCAATTTATTATTATATATAGTTTAACATAATAAATTGTTTGATACTTGTTTTTATTTTAATTTTGCTAATTTTATTTTTACACCAAAATAATATTTTTAATTGTTGTCCAAATACTCCTAAATGATTTCAAATAGTTTCAATATTTTCCGGAGTATTTCTTCAAGTTTTATGTCAGATAAAATTGGACAACACTTTTAATGATTTTATGTTTATAAGTTTTTACTTCAAAACAAGGTTCCTAAATGTTGTCTAAATACTTCCGATTGGTTTAAAATATTTTTACTAATTTTTGGAGTATTTCTTGAGTTTTATTTTCGAAAAAAATTGGACAAATTTTTGTCTCGAGGTCAACCGGTCGTAGTATAGGGAAACCGTACTCGAAGATGATTTTGGAACAAAAATGAGACGGAAGGAGAATAGACCACATCGGCCGGTCGACGGGCGTCGACGGTCGACCCCGACGCCGTGCACAGGAGTTCAATTTTGAAACAGAACACCTTGTCTTATTTTTGGTCATGGTCGACCGGTTGGGGTGGACGTCGACCGGTCGGGGTGGACGTTGACCGGTCGCCCTGTGTTATTTTGTTGTGTATTTTTCAACGTCTATTTTTGTGCGACCGGTCGCCCTATCTTTTGACAGCAAAATTCTGACCGTTTGACAACAAACAAACTTTCCTTAAAACGTGAGATTGATTTCTAACAGCTATATTCTTGATTTTAATTGTATTTTTCTGTAGATTTTCAATCCCCAAGAGGAGTCTATGCTTGATCAATCATCTCCTATAAATAGAGGAAGTTTTGGAGCAACCAATACAACAATTGAGATACAATACAACAAGATACACTTCAAGCAAATATTTGTTCTTCATAGTTATTATTTTTGTTGTAATTTTGCCTAGCTTATCACTTTCACATCCTTAAGGTCTAGGCTATTCTTGATTACACTTTGCACTCATTTTGTAATATTCATTATTGAGTTGTAATCTTGATTTTGTATTTCTTTGAACTTTCTTGTAAAACTCTATTGCACTAATGAGATTTGCTTGTTTTCTTAAAAGGGTTAAAATAGTAAGTTGAACATGACTTATGGATGATCATGATATTGATGGAGCATTTGATGGTAAAAATACTCTAGTTTGGCATTGTTTGATAGTTGATATGAAGTACTTGATGGTAAAAGTGCTTCTTTTAAATTTTTGCTTAAATGCAATTGAGATGCCTTGATTATGTTGTTTAGATGGATATTTTGGGACATTTGTAATGTCTAATATGCATTGTTTGATGTTTGACATGTATTACTTGATGGGTCTTTAATTTTTGCTTGATGGCATTAGTAATGCCTTGATCTTCTTGGCTAAAATTTATCTCAATTGGGTTGAACCCTTGAGAATTTACTTTGTTGAGCCTCTTATTTGATGGACATATGTTGAATTTTTTTTTTTTGGTGATGATATAAACAAACTTGGCTTAATTTCTTTTACAAGGGCTATATACACCTTCTTCAAACTTTGACGCCCGCCAAATGTTCGATAAAATGTTTCAATGAAAGACTCATCACCTACATGATTCTCCTATTTTCAAATATCTTAAAATCTTATTGGGATCATGTGTTTTGGCTAACAAAATGAGCTTATGGATTTCTTATGATACATCTCTCCTATTTTTTTTTTTTTTTTTTGATTCTAAGCTTAATTCTTTCAATGGTTGATAAATCGTATTGTTGGCGCACTTTGATAAACTTGTATGATGTTTTTATCATCCTAACATTCTTTTTGATGATTCCAAAGGGGGAGAAACATGAAATTGGCTCATTAGCTCAAAAGAAGCTAATAAAAGCTTGTTATAAAAAGTCGTAAGCTATGGCTCTTAAAAGCTATAAGTTGTGAATTATTTTTAGTCCAATTGTTGCTTGATGGACTTATATACTTGTCTAATGATGTTTTGTTGACAGGGGGAGCTTATAAGCTCTTGAACTATGTGTAAAAGCTAAGCTTTTAGCTTATGGTTAATTGCTTTTACATTATTTTTAATATGCTTGTTGATAGGGAGAGCTTGTGCTTATTATTGACTATATTTACTCCCTTACTTGGTTGCTTATGTATTTTGGAAATTTTTGTTGCTTCTAAACGGTTAGATGTTTTTACCGGAAAATCGTTTTTAAAATTGTCCTCCTAATTTTTCTAAAAATTGTTTCGGTTTGTAATCATCAAAAAGGGGGAGATTGTTTGATACTTGTTTTCATCTTAATGTTGATGATTTTATTTTTACACCAAAACAATGTTTTTAATTGTTGTCCAATAACTCCTAAATGATTTCAAATGGTTTCAATATTTTCCGGAGTATTTATTCAAGTTTTATGTCAGATAAAATTGGACAACACATTTAATGATTTTATGTTTATAAGTTTTTACTTCAAAACAAGGTTCCTAAATGTTGTCTAAATACTCCCGATTGGTTTAAAATGTTTTTACTAAATTTTTGGAGTATTTCTTGAGTTTTATTTTCGACAAAAATTGGACAACATTTATGTCTCGAGGTCAACCGGTCGCCGTATAGGGCAACTCGTACCTGAAGATGATTTTTGGAACAAAAAATGAGACGGAAGGAGAATAGACCAGGTCGACCGGTCGACCAGGGCATTGACCGGTGGCGTTGACCGGTCAACCCCCTGTCGACCGGTACCTGGGAGTTCAATTTTGAAACAGAACACCCTGTCTTGTTTTTTGGTCATGGTCGACCGATTGGGGTGGACGTCGACCAGTCGAGGTGTAAGTCGACCGGTCGCCCTGTGTTATTTTGTTGTGTATTTTTCAACGTCTATTTCTGTGCGACCGGTCGCCCTGCGTTATTTTGCTGTGTATTTTTCAACGTCTATTTCTGTGCGACCGGTCGCCCTGCGTTATTTTGCTGTGTATTTTTCAACATCTATTTCTGTGCGATCGGTCGCCCTATCTTTTGACAGCAAAATTCTGACCGTTTGACAGCAAACAAATTTTCCTTAAAATGTGGGATTGATTTCTAACAACTATATTCTTGATTTTAATTGTATTTTTCTGTAGATTTTCAATCCCCAAGAGTAGTCTATGCTTGATCAATCATCTCCTATAAATAGAGGAAGTTTTGGAGCAACCAATACAACAATTGAGATACAATACAACAAGATACACTTCAAGCAAATATTTGTTCTTCATAGTTATTATTCTTGTTGTAATTTTGCCTAGCTTATCACTTTCACATCCTTGAGGTCTAGGCTATTCTTGATTACACTTTGCACTCATTTTGTAATATTCATTATTGAGTTGTAATCTTGATTTTTGGTCATCATTCAACAGAAGACATCCTTGTGAGTATTCTTGTGGTAAGAATACACTTGGGTGATCTAGGTGATAGGTGTTTCTAGAGTGTGGTGCTCTTGAGGTGTTGAAGAATTTGGTATTCTTCAAGAATGAAGATTGTGGTAATCTTCAAAGGTGCCGTTGAAGGAAGATTGTGGTAATCTTTAAAGGGAGATTGTGGTAATCTCCAAAGGTGGTGTTGAAGAAGAGTGTGGTGCTCTTTAAGGTGTTGTAAGTTGAGTTTGTATTAATTTTGGTAATTAATAAAATTCTTTCTCTTTTTGAAATCCATCCCGGATATACTGGGGTGGTAGATGATTAGGCCCTAGGTGGGTTGAACCTCTATAAATCGACGTGTATTGTTTACATTTCGCACCTTTATTATTGTCTTGGCTTGTTTTGTTCCAAAAAGAGGGTAAAATCGAAAAGATGAAGATAATCTATTCACCCCCCTCTAGATTATCGTAGCCGCTTGGACTTACATAAATTTGATACATAAATATTATTTTGAATATTTTGATTATTATATTGGTACCTAAATTAATATGTAATTTAAGAAATACTAATCTTTGACATAAATATCAAACTATTTCATGTTAAATAAGTTTAGTTTATTTATTTATTTATTTACAAAATTTCATATACATACAGTGACTTTCCATTTCTGATTCTTGTTTTCAATTTTTTCATAATATTTGATTTTTTAAAAATTAGAATAATTTATACCCCGTTTTATAATAATTGTCTTTGTGCTTGAATATTTATAAGTCACAAAGGTGTGCTTTTAACATGAACGAGATTTTATCGAAAATATCAAATTATATATATTATATGACAACCATTTAATTTTTCTTTAGAATTCACAGCTATGACCCACATATTTTATTTTAACTGTTTATTTTTATTCTTTCAAATCTTTATAATATGTTTCATTTGGTTTAATCCTAAACAGGGTCGTGCCTAGCAATATTTTGGCGTGAGTCAAACTTTAAAATGGACCTTTTTTTTTTACAAATTTAAAGACAAATATAAAATAATATGAAAAAATAAACTTTATAATGTGGCAATCATTATAAATTAATGATTTTGTATTCGCCGTGCGCTTTTATATTGTACCAATTATGTTCCTTCCTCTAACTGTCTACAATACTCTCAGCCTAAAAGGTATAATAATTTACCTTTGTTATTTTTAGGTTATATATATATATATATATATATAGAGAGAGAGAGAGAGGGGGGGAGGGTTATATAGGACCCCCTTATTATATGAGTACATAAGACGAAATCTAGACCACACATCTACCTATTTCAATGGCTATTATTAATTCGGGTTAATGTTAACAAAATAAATGGTAAAGTCAAAATGGGGGCAAATTAGTCCACATAAATAATAGGGAGGTTGACTAAATCTAGTAAATCCCATGAAAATAGGGCAGTTACCCATAATTGGTGTCATCCTTGATTCAACCCACATTATTTAATTGATTTCCAAACAAATTTGATTATATGTTTCATTAACTCCATGTGCTAAATCTAGTAAATTACATGAAATTTTGCCATTCCATTTTTTTAAAAAAAATATTGCTTGATATGGTCAGAATATTGCTTATATGTGCTTAAATACTTGCTTGCATGTATGCAAAATATTGCTTAGTTATTACTGTGTTTTAAAATCTCACATTAATAATAGTTTGTTTGAGAAGAACTATCATATTATGTAAAAAATTAAAAACTTATACTTATATGGACTCTTATTCATTCAATCATTGACGGTTTTTTCAACCGTAAATTTTCTTGGGTGACACTAAAATGTTGCTTATGTATGCACGAATACTTGTTTGTATGTATTCAAAATTTTGATTACGTCCCCATTTGTTTTAACTCAGTACTTTGCTTAGCTATGACTAAACGTTTGCTTACATGTGCATAACTATACGCTTATGTATATTCTAAATATTGTTTAATTATTTATTTTATTTGATTGATTCGGATTGCACATGTGTCACAACAACGGATTGAAATAATATTAGATTCATCTCGAATCGGATACTAGAATATGACGAAAATATAACTCCAAAAGAATGAATAAATTTTGATAATATCGACAATGGAATACCATTTTAAAAATAACTTAATAAATAAAAAAAGTATGTGTCAAGAATATGTTATGATTTGCTTATTTATTTGTTAAGTACTGCTTATTCACATATTATAAATTGCATATGTGTGGTTATTGTAATGCTTATTACTACTATGTACTCAACTTATTTGTGACTGTTGTAGTGTTTTTCGAGCAAACATTCTTGCAAAATTCGGTTAACAGTCCCATATATTCAATTGCTTATTTGTTTGTAAAGTATTGCTTGTGAAAGGATATTATGGTGCTTAGAAAGCAATTGAATTATGCTTACGTTACCATCAAACCATCAAAATAATTGATTACAAAACAATTGAATTGTGCTTACAAAGCAATTGAATTTTGTTTACAAGGCAACTGAATTAAGCTTACAAAACAATTGAATTCTGCTTACATTATCTAAAAACAATGAAAATAAATACGACACTAACTATAAAATATTCATATATCAACTACGCATGTACGCCAAGACCAACCATATTTAAATTGGCTACAAAAAAACTACAATATTCAACATTTTTAATCAAAGTATGAAACAACAACGTTTTGTTGTGATCATAACTCAATTTAGCAAACTCCTTCACCAATCCCAAAACCGACTTCATCCGCTTCGTTCATTACATCTTTTGCCATTTCTAAGTAGAAAATCTATCAAAAAAAAAAAGACACTAGTCATTTATATAAAACATTTATTAACAAACAAAACATTTATAAGCATAAAAACTAACAAAGCATAAGCATAATATAAGACGTGTATAAGCATAAAACAAACTATAGATAAACATAACTATCAACAACAATAAATAGTTGAAAACATCAATAAGCAATCCCCCCAACTTTAGAAAAACATGGCAATACTAATTACCCCCTAATTTGAGAGCATAATGTAAAATATAGATAAGCATAATATAAAAACATACATAAGCATAATTATCAACAACAATAAGCGGGTTGAAAGCCTCGTTTATTAAGCACCAAAGACATATAATTAAGTGGTAATGTGATGATTTATGAAATTGAAAAAATGAAAAATAAATATTAATTACTTGGAATTTACACATATAGAAGCCGTCACCAAGCATGTCTCTGTAACCCTGAACGGTTTTGACGAATGGATTTGTAGGCTGAAAAGCCACGATGTCGTTAACGGCAGCTCTTATTCTATCAGACCTCAGCAAACAGAATCACCAGGCAACGATTGCGCCCCAGTCGTGCCCCACCAGAAACACCTGCCCCAATCCTAGAGTCAAAGCGTCGATGTCGGTGTCTCCATAGCCACTGAGGTCGGGGGGTGATGGTGTGGTAGCCCTTGGCGGAGAGGTCAAGCATCTGGTGGTTTGCAGAGAGAACACGACAGAGAGGTGAAACATCTGGTGGTTTGTAGAGAGCTCCAAAAATCCATGGTGGAAGAGGACGACATTTTCTCACGGTAGGGATGAATATGGGGATGGTTTGCAGAGAGAACACTTGGAGTAAAAGATATGCAAGATATTAGTGATTCTTAAGTTTGATAAACACGTCTCCTTAATTGTTCCTAATTTCTAGCCCACTACCATAAATAACTTTCCTCCCAAAAATTGGTATTAATTAAAATTACCAAAAAACCCTTATTTTTATAAAGTTATCTATTAAAAAATAGTAAAATCTATTTAATATCAACCGTTTAAAAATTAAATCAATGTATCAGATTTGGTCTCGTGTACTCATCTAAGATATGTGGACTCACTAGATCCAAATCATATATATATATATGCATGCGTAGCCTATAGCTAGACTAATAGATCTGTGTGTTTATGGGTATGTGAGAGCAAATTGTGGGCTAAGTCATTCACATTGAGTAATTAACCACCACCTTATGTTGTTATGCAATAAACGGATATATATATATATATATATATATATATATAGGGAGGGGATCCTGTGAGACCACCCTCCTAGGTTAGTCCATAGGACTAAATCTACACCATCCAAATAGTAATCAATGGCTAAGATATATTACAATATATACAACATTTCATAAGTAAGTATACAACAGAAGGGATAAAATAGGAATCTAGGAAATTAAATATAGTAATCATTTCCTAAAAATGAGGGACGTGATTTTGTATTGGTCACGTCTCCATAATCAAACGATTCACCTTTCTTTTCTCTCCCTTCCCATTCGAACCTCCAAATTATTCAAATATGGCAACAAAATCGTGCAACAATTAATGAAAAGTATATAATTACACTAAACTAACTATACATTAAAACATTACTAAGTATACATAAACAATTAACTAAGTATACAATTACACTAAACTACCTGTACATTAAAACTTACTAAGTATACAGAAACATTTAACTAAGTATACAATTACATTGAACTAATTATACATTAAAATAATACTAAGTATACAGAAACATTTAACTAAGTATGCAATTACACCGAATTACCTATATAATTAAGTATACAATTCCATTGAACTAAGTATACAAATCCACATAACTAATGATACAAATTCACTAAAATGCTTACTAAACTACTTATATAACTAAGAATACGATTCCACTGAACCAAATATACAAATCCACTGAACTAAATATACAATAAAATATGACTAAGTATACAAGTCCACTGAACTAAGTATACAATAAAACGACTGTTCACAAGTATGGCGGAAAGAAGTATCAATTTTGAAATAAACGCTTGAAGTTGATGATTTTTCCTCCCTAAAAAAATCAAAAATAAGCGAAAAGGTAGGATTATGTTTCCTTAAAAATAGCTAATAACCGTCCAAATAACATAACTAATTAAATATAAAAGTACAATTATACCCTTTATATGCCTAAATTAACTAAAATGATCTACACCATCCAAAATTTTAAATCAAGAGTCCATAAGTGTTTATATGGACTAACCTAAAGAGATTGGTCTCATTTGAACCAATCCATATATATATATATATATATATATATATATATATATATGAGTAATCAATTTTTATGGGCCCTAAAATTTAGCCCTTTTTTTTGGGCTCGAGTCCCATTCAACTCAACTGCCTCCACTAAGGTAGGGCCACGATCCTAAACTATCTATAAATGTGAGATTAACCCCAAAGTTTTAGATCAATCTCAACTCATTAATGTCAAGTATAACCATTTTGTTTTGAATATTTTTATTCTTAGTTTTCACTCTTATTCGTTGTAATTATTTAATTTACTTAGTTTTTATGAATGTTATGTTAGTATTTGAACTAATATATAATTTGTAATATATAATTACTTTCTCAGTAGTCAAATTATTACATATTAAATGAGTTTATTTATTTTTTTCTTTTGCATAGCAGAGATATGATCCTTTAGACTAATCTAATTTTAGCTCATGTTTCACGCTTTCACACCATTTTTCATAAAATTTAATTATTTTGGTATACGTTTTTATTATAAGTATGTATCATATTGATATTTTAAACTTATAATTCTTAAGGGTGTATTTTTCAAACAAAATTTAAGTGTTATCACAAATTTCAATTTAATACATATGGATTTTTTTATTAAGTTTGTCTTTTTTATTGTGTTGATAAATTTATATATACAACTTTTAATACTTTTTGCACTTGTTCTTAAAAATTATATGATATAAAATAATCAAAAGATTGAAATTATAATATATTAAAAAATAATAAATTAAAAACTAAAACTTATAATGTTATATATAGAAAATTAAGTAAAAGTCATATTAACACATATTGTTAAAATTTAAAAGGTAACGTTTTTTATCGCAATAAACTTGTTTTGGTTCTTGTTCACTTTTTTTTTCCATGTTAATCTTATTTCTTTTATTTTGTATTTTTTATTTTACTTATATGGCTAATTAAAATAAAATATACATGCAAATGCAATAAAAATAAAATATGAAACTCTCTTGTTTTCAATATTATTTCTTTAACAACCATCAATAAATTAATTTTTAAATTGCATATCACTAATTGAGGGAGAATTTTCGACCATAAATGAATTATCTATTTTCTCTACTTTTTATTTAGCACCAAAACCATCTAAATATTTTATATTTTATTATTTATAATCGTGTATATTGTAATTTGATCTTTTTCTTATAAATTATGATAGACATATTTTACTATTGAGAAAATTTAAAAGATTATGAGAAATATACAATTTTGCATCATAATAAAAGTTAAATAGTTAAGATTTTCTTCTATAACGACTTGTGTATATGTTTAGAACATATAGTTGAAGATTTTGAAATCTAGCTAATTTAAATTTGAAATTGATTTCTAAGAAATTTAAAGTATTCTTACTGTTATGATTAAAAAAAATATTTTCAGATTCTGAATTTTTTTTTTGGCTATAGTGAACATTTCTCATACAATTAAACAAAAAGGATTAAATAAATAACAAAACTATAGAAAAACATACATTCTTAATTTTTACATAGTGTTGAATTTTATAATGTTAAAATTTCTCATGTGAACTCCTTATATATGCTTATTACATATGGTTAAAAAGCTCTCGAAATCTAGTTTATATGAAGCTAATATTATTTGAAGATTCAAAATATTTTAAGAGTTATAGCTGAAAGAATAAATACTTTTAAAATGTAGAATATAAAAGGTTACATTGTCTTATAATTGAACATATAGAAGCTAAATATAAATATAAATATCAAATTACTTAGTTGTCCTAACATTTTACTATGTCTAAAAATATTTTTGTCCAATTAAAAATTACAAAAAACATTCACACTTTTAAAATTATTTTTGAATTTGAATAATAAGACATGAAGTGTATTTGAGTCCTTTGAAAAGACTTTATAGTATTTTCATAGATAAATAAATAAGGGCAAATGGTGGGAACTACCCACTTAGGATAGGACAAAAACTTTTATGACTTGTGAGATAAAAAACTAAGTTTTCTACCCACTTTTGTGGTTCTTTTACCCACATACCCTTGATATTTTCTCTCTCACATATTTCTCTCTCACATTAATATACTTTCTTTATTTTTGATTTTTAACACAAGTTTTAGTTTTTAAAACAAAATCAGATTTTTGTAAAATCGTTTATTATAAAAAAATTGAAAATAATTTTGAGTTTTTATTATTTTATAATTTCAAGATACTTCAAAAAAATGGAAAATATTTTCAAAAAAATGGAAAATATTTTCGAAAAAGTGTGAAGTTTTTTTTTTTTAAAAAAAACCATTTTCATATTTTTGATTCTTTTTCTGTTTTTTAAACAAATTATCGTGTGTTTTTTTATATTTTAATATTTAGAATTGAAAATTTATGAATCTAAGATGCACTGTGCACGATATATCGTGCCTATATTGGACACGAGCACAATATCGTGCCTTAGTAAAAATTAGGCACGATATATCGTGCCTCAGTAAAAATTGGGCACGGTATCGTGCCTCAGTAAAAATTGGGCACGATATCGTGCCTCAGTAAAAATTAGGTATGATATCATGCCCAATATTCGTGCCCAATTTTAAATAAGGTACGATATATCGTGCCTCGGTTAAAATTAGGCACGATATATCGTGCCTTTTTTATATATATGTACATGGGATTGGCACGATATGGGCACGATATGAGTATACGATTTTATACATAGGTGTGTGTATTTGGGGGGAAGTGTAAACGATTTCAAGGAAAACATTAATTGCACCAGTTTCAAAATTCAAAATTCAAAAAACATCAACTTAAAGGAGGGATAATTTCGCCAATTTGGATAGAAAAGAATTTTATTATCTTGGTGGGTAGAAAAGAGTACTCACAATGCCCCAATAAATAAGGATGAATGATTGAATTCCCGCCTGTAATATAATATACCAAAACATAGTCAAGAAACCAGTTTTTATTTAATAAGTTGTTTGTTTTCAACTGTGAAGAGACGTCTTGCTCATTTTATCAAACACTTGGAAGAAAAGGAATTTCATCAAACACTTGTTTGAGAAGAAGATAAAGAAGAAGAAAAGCAGCAGCTAAATGGCCACCGTAGTATCTTTGATGCAGGACCTGGACCAGCTCCTGAGCTCCTACGGTCGTATTTTTAGCTCGGAGCAACGGTTTTATTATCCTTTCACAAAGAAAGAGATTGAGATTCTCTACGATACCGTCAGTTTGATGGACTCCCTCCTCAGAGATTCATCGGGAGAACATTATAATCGTGAATTGATGAACCAAATCTTGGAGAAAAGGATCAGAGATGTGGCTTATAAAGCTGGGAATTATGTTGACTTTTGGGTATGTAGTATATATGCTTCCAGATAGCAGCTTCTTTCTATTTTTTCTTACGATTCTCGTATCATTTCTTGGAACAGGCAGTTCGATCTCTCTCAGGCCTAGCACCGTACCGCATCGAAGACGATATTATGATGATTGATGACGAAAGTTTCCTAGATTCATTAGATACCTTTACAGAGGGTAAACCGTTGGGTCTTCAGGTCTTGAAAGGGGTTTGGTAGCACTTTTAGAGGGAAATTAAAATATGTTTCTCTGTCTACAATCGTAGTCATAGAGTAGATGCTTTCCATATTATGATAATTATTTACCATTTCATGGAACAGGCAGAGGAACTTTGTTTGAACCCAAGCTTGACAAAATAACTATTGCAGAAAGTACTAACTTGACTGAAATAACACAAGAGATAGGCTGCATCAACGAGGAGCTGAAGAAGATTCATGATGATAGAAAGGTCCACGGTTTAGAAGATGCCGCTTCTACAGGCAAGCTCCATAGTCCGTAAGGGATAACAGGTTTAGTTCTTGTGGTTGATGTGTAAATGGTAAATTCATTGCACAAATTAATGACACTGCATGAAATTTTGGATTATTCTTTGACTGATATGCTTTGCTTCCGCAAATTTATGACACTGCTTGTGTGAAATGTCTAAACATGTGTTTTCAAGAATATATGTGTACAATGGTAATGTCTTGAAACGGCTAACGAAGCATTTGCCTTTTCAAGCAGGTCAGTCCTTCACTTTCTTGAATCCATCAAGAAGAACCTCATATACTGAGGGCAAACTGGTAGGTCTTGAAAACGATCTGGTAAAAATGTTAGATTGTCTAACTGGACATCCATCACAACTAAAAGTTTTTCCAATCATTGGTATGGGTGGAATTGGGAAGACAACTTTTGCCAAAAAACTATATGATAATCCGCTTGTCATGCATCACTTCTATGTCCGCCTATGGGTCACTGTCTCCCAACAATATCAAGTTAGAGAACTGTTATTGGATTGTCTAGGTTGCGTTACCAATCTTTCAGATGATATCTATAAAAGGAGCGATGAACAATTGAGAGAACATTTGTACAAATGTTTGAAGGGTAAGAGATATCTCGTTGTATTGGATGATATGTGGGATACCAAAGCTTGGGATGATTTGAAGAGAACATTTCCCGACGATCAGAATGGTAGCAGAATTATGTTGACAAGTCGGAATAGAGATGTAGCTGTTCATGCAAGTCAAGATACTCCTCCTCATTGCTTACGTTGTTTGAGTAAACATGAAAGCTGGGAATTACTTAGTTCAAAGATCTTTTTGGACGAATCTTGTCCTGGGGAATTGCTGGAAATTGGAAAGCAAATAGCTTATAAGTGCCAAGGACTACCACTAGCGATAGTTGTTGTCGGAGGGCTTTTATCAAAGATGAGCAAGAAATTAGACGTTTGGGAGGAAGTTGGCCGGGGTGTAGGCTCACTAGTGATGGAAGAAGCAGAGCACTGCCAAAACATACTTGCTTTGAGTTACGACCATTTGCCTGACCATTTGAAAGCATGCTTCCTTTACATGGGAATGTTCCCCGAGGATTATGAGATATCAGTAAAGAAATTGATATGGTTATGGGTTGCCGAGGGATTTATCAGGCCTAGCAATCTCAAGAGTTTGGAAGAAGTAGCCGAGGACTATCTTGAGGACCTCATTACTAGAAGTCTTATTCTGGTGAAAAGGAAAGGCTCTGATGGTAGGATCAAGACTTGCTACATCCATGATCTCATGAGAGAACTATGCTTGTGTGTGTCCCAGAAAGAAAACTTTCTTCATGTAATCAACAGCTGTAGAGGACTGCCAGAAAAGAATTTACATCATGGTCTTATACAAGTACCTCATGATTACCATCATGATTTGAGGCGCCTCTCTTTTCATTCCAGCATCCATAAATACATCAATAAAGCTTCATTTCCATATGCCCGTTCTGTCATGTGCTTTGAGAAATTGTCTTTCTCAGACCCTCGAAGTCACTTAAGCATGGCATTCAAACTACTAAAAGTATTGGATATAATGAATATCCGTCTAGGAATGCTTCCAAATGAGATAAAAGAGCTAACTCAGTTAAAGTTCCTGGCTCTAACCATCGAATATTCCTCAAAAGTGATGTTTTTATTTACATTCCTCAGCTTGCAGACCCTCATTGTTGATTGTGAATGGGATGGCCGTTTACCCACGACATTCTGGAATATGCTGGAGTTAAGACATTTTCATCTGAAGAGGAGCTGTCTATCTTTTTCACCTACTTATTCTACATCGGTCGGATTTCTGTCACCTTCAACGCCAATTTTAGACCAGTTTTATGCCGGACGCCATCCACTAAGGGTTCAGAATAATTTACAGTCACTGTCCACAATACGCCCTAGTAATTGTTCCAAGCGAGTCTTTCTCTCAATGCCCCATTTAAAGAAATTGGGAGTGTACGAAACTGAAGAGGACTACCGGTTTCGTGGGTGGTTCAGAGAGCTTATCCACTTACAAAAACTTGAGAAGCTCAAATATGTCTTTAGTAATCCATTTGTGAGTCCAACTATGAAACCAGATCGCTTTCCGTCATGGGACAGTTTCCCCCCAAAGCTAATGAAATTGACCCTGAGTGGCACCTCACTGCCATGGGAAGATATGTCTAAACTCGGTATGTTACCCAAACTAGAGGTGCTCAAACTCAGAAATTACGCATTTGCAGGAGAAGTATGTAAATCAAGAGAAGGTGGTTTTCCTTGTCTCAAGTTCCTGCTAATTGGCAGCACAAATCTAGAGACATGGGAGGCTGATGGTAATCCTTTTCCAAATCTTCAGCATCTTGTTCTAAGGCATTGCAGGTCATTAAAAGAGATCCCTTATGGCATTGGTGAAGCGCCCTTCTGGAGAAGATCGAACTACATTGTTGCAAGGATTCTGCTGTAATGTCTGCAAGGCAGTTACAAGAAGAACAACGGGACCTGGGGAATGATGGGCTCTCAATTCATATAACTGAAGGCTAAGTAAGTATTTGCCTAACTCTATTCTGATTAGAATTCTATTTTCATATCACCTTTCAAAAATTTATCTTATGACAACATGCATGGGACAAAATTCCTACTTACAAGTGTGCGAGTTTGTGTTAGCTAGCTGACATTTATAATACAGGACTGCATAAAGAAACAGCATCCTGGTTGAAAGTTTTTTATTTGATATTTGTACCTGAAATTTGCTGGAAGCAAACCATATAGTCATCAATTATATTTCTGGTTAGCGAAGTAAGCTGAATACTTTATGACAGAAATCCTACAGCAGTTTGGTTTTCGGGAATCTCATGAACGATGTCCATGTCCTTGTTAAGCTTGTCTCCGTGCGTTTGGGCACACGATTTTTCTTGCAAACAATTTCAACCCCACAACTCAGATTATTTAAGTGGAAATTATGCATTGGTTGGCATGCACTGCTCTGAATAGATGATGTTTTCTTATTCGGACCTGAGTCTTTCTCTTTTACAGGAATGCATAAAGAAACAATATCCTGGTTAAAAGTTGAATGAGTTGATATTCCCTGAATGACAGATTTGCCAGAGTGGTCGGACAGTTCTTTATCGCTAATGATATTGGTGTAGCAGCTTGCAATTTATGAATTTTTTGATGTTAATTGTTTGGTGGATCAGCAAAACTCTTGCATGTGCCTTTCAACAATCAGAATTACCGTCATCTTTGAAGGTGGTGTAATATACTATGAAATAACCGGCAACTTGATTAGACATATGCTTCATGTGATCTAATTTTGATTGCTTTTGGATTGATATTTTTCTGAGTGTAAATTTATAATCCAATGGCAAACTGTGAGCTTGTTTGTATCTTTTATAAAATGTCAACCAATAAAAGACTACCATTTCTCTTTCTGTTGATGCATTCAAGGTTGTATTTGTTTTTTGTTTTTTTGCTCTCTACCCAGTATTAATTTCTGGTATCCAGAGCAAGCGCTGGGAATTTTCTGTCGACTTTTAGTTCCAACAAACGTCGTTCTTTATTTATGGTGTTCCCTAGTTTCACTGCTGTCATCGAACTCTATGCTATGCGTTGACCGGGATGAAAGTTTATGACGAATTTTACAATTATCTCCTTAAATTTAAGATAAAATTAAATCTCAGTGGTTTTTTTTTGTAATTTTTAAAAACCGGGTTTAATTAACCCAAAGTTCAGGAAGTTTTTTGTAATTATCCCAAAATATTACTTTTAACAAAGTACTAAAGCATTAAATGTTGAAACAACAGAGTGGTTTTGTCTTTGCTTTTCAAAAAGAGGACAATCTTGGATTTTGATAGGTGCTGGAGTTTAGAGAGTCACTTAAATTATTCAGAAAATGATTTAAGATACTTTTGCAGTTTGCAATTGATCTGAGAGAATAAAATTGTCTAAACCACTGGCAATATTTCCAGCAACTCCAAGCTTTTTTTAAGCTTCTGTAGTCCAGGAGGCAAATCTGATTGCTTATCGTAGCAGCTAATGATAAACGATGGAAATGGTTCTGAAAATATACGATGTTAATCTATTCCCAAATCTAGATTTTTCTTTTTTTTTTTTTTTGAGAAAAGTAGGATTCCCATATCTAGATTATCTAACTTTAATTATCTGATGATCAGTTTTTTTAAAAGTAAATACATTTTGAGAGGGGCAAAAGACACAGCCAATTTAGTTTGGAAAGGAAGTTTTATCCCACATCGGCACAATAACATATTTTAGACGCCTTGAAAAGAAGGGAGAGATATTGTACTGTTCGCCGAGCTCAGTAACGTGGGCTTGTAACCCAAGTGGGGGCAACAAGGTGATTGGACATTGGGCTGGTCCATCTAGCTGGGTCATTGGTGGTTATATGCTGGCCTGCCCGTTCCAAGTGGGGAGTTGGGTCATGCGGCCCTAGCGAAGGCATGGGCTTCCACGTGGCTCCTAGAGTGGAGGGCACCGCGCCAGGCTGGCCTCACAGAGCAGTGAAAACCTCCCGCTCCCTACAGTGGAAGGATAACGGGCCGGTGCTTCCTTGGCCCATAAAAAGCTAGATGGGTTGGTCCAAATTGAACAATTACTTTTTTAATTTTTTCTGAAATACCAATTAAAAGTAGAAGAAAAATATCTTTTTTTTTTTTTTTTCATTTTGTTATTGTTATTTTCTTCCTTAAAAAAAGCAGATTTATGAAATTTGGCTATTTTTTTGGTTTTTTGGTCGGATTGTGATTTGCGCAAACCAAAGTTTCATATATAATTTGATTATTTTCTGTTAAAAAAAAACGTTCAACTTAAAACCAAACAACTCACTAATTATAAGTACAATAAATTAAATTTTTACATTTGGACAAACAAAGGTACTCCAAACATGCTTGATAACTATTACATGTTTAGATGATGCAGTTGATTTAATTATGTACATCGACTTATTTAAGAGCAAAGTTATATGAAGAACTAATCTAAGCTCATAGAATAAATTTATGAAAGTCAAGAGATCAACAACTTAGCATGTTTTTGCATTTTATTTTATTTTTTCATGTTTTTTGAAGCCCGTTTTTTTTTTGGGGGTTGCTAAAATGCCATTAATAAAAAAAAAATAATGTGCCATTTTTTTTTACAAAAAGAGTAAACTTCATTCATTCGATTCGGAATACAACAATTATAAATAATAGACGAGGAAGTATGCTCCCAAACCATGACGCTATATAGAGATTCCATTGCTTTGCTAAGCTATGGCCTATGAGCAATACGATTCGCTAACCTCCTAATGAAAGTACAATAAACTAATGGTAGTTCTTCTCAAAAAAAAAAACTAATGGTAGTTCCTTAAGCATATTTATACAATCACCAATGATGCTACTAAAATAAGTGTTGCTAGATGTCTTTCCACAAACTGTCTGGATAACACAACGCGAATTCGTTTCAATTGATACCATCACATTATTGAATTATTCCTTGATCCAGATAAGTGCCTCACGAAAACCAATTGTTTCAACAATTTCTGGATCATTTATTCCTTTGGAACACTCGTTTTTTAGCAACCACAAACAATCTATTTTTCCTTTGACGTAAGGTTCTTTTTTCTTTGTCATACGTAGTGGCGGATCCAGGAATTGGTAGTATGGTGGGCTAAGAAAAAATTAGTTTACCTACAGAAAATTATGTTGGTAAGTATTAAGATAATTATAAAGTGTAGGTAAAATCATTGTAGGTAAAATATTTACCTACAGAATCCAAAACTTTTGGTAAATACCAACATTATTTTTGTCAGTAATTAAAACACTGTCGGTGATTTGTTGGTATAATTTAGAGAATTTTTTTTTATTCTGTAGATATTTTGTAGGTAATTGTAAAATTTAGAGACAAAATTATTTTTGTCGATAATTAATTAGAACCGGAATTTTCTTGTAGTGTATAACAATGATTATATATATCAAACAAATTATTACAAGACTATAATATTACCGATAACACAATACAATAACCTTATTGGGTTTAAAATTTAAAGTCAAACACGACTCACTAAAAACACGAAAAGAATGGCACGACACAATTGATACAATAAGTAAAATTGTTAAAATGTATTTAGTTAGATCATAAACTAATAAAACATATGACTTTTTTTAATATATTTGATACTTAGAAGATATATTGTAATGATCATTCTCAATCTCAAAAATCTGATTTTCAATATCAAAATAGATAGAAAAACTGTCTCCATTACTATCCCTAACTAAAAAAGTATCATCCGAGATGAAATTCCGAATGTCTTTGATGCTAAATAAATGGTCGACATTACTGTAACAAGAATTGTGACGACCCCTCCAACTATGAATGTTTTTAGCCCTACCCCTTCCTATTCGAGTCTTCATTTTCCTAGTATTTTCAATAGGACCAAGATTCTCCATTGATTTCTTTATCCCATACTTACTTTCTAACTCCTTCTTAAAGTTACCAATCCAAATAGTTAAGTACATTTAAACTTAATGAGATAGTAAGTATACTAATAATCAATTAATGATCACAAAAATAGTCTAAAGATTAAAAATATATTAAATTACACCATCAGTATCACGATAAGATAAAAAATAGTTTCAAGTTCTTCAATCTTGATTTCAAATGAATTTAAATTTTAGGATGGACTTGAGTTTTGCATGAAGTTTTCAGAGGGGCTAGTTATGGATAATGTAAAAACTAAGGTACTAAAAGTAGAATTTTGAGAACTTTGCACTGGGCTCAAGCCCAATGCTAGTGTAGGTCCCAAGGGGTGTGGTGTAAGATTTAGAAGGGGGGTTGAATAAACCTTACCAAATTTTTGATTTAGTCCTTTTTTAAAAATTCAACAGAGTTGACTCAAACAATTGTGTCCTTGAAGGACAGATAAGTTGGCTATTCAGCTAAGTTACCCACTCAACAGACTCGATAGAGCTGTTGATAGTATAACTCGGCTAATTAAGCCAAATACTTAACTTGGCTAGTTTGGTTTTTAACAACGGAAGACTTAACACCCTTGATTTGTTTTAAACTTGTTTTAACACTTGATTTTTAGCACTTGGTTATTTATCAGATGGATATCAAATATAAATCAGCAATACAGGAAAGTAAATTTGTTGAAAGTAAATGACACGAATATTTTATAGAGGTTCGAAGATGGGGTAATTCTTATAACCCTCTCTTCTCCAACTCCTGAAGGAATCCACTATATACCAGATCAATTTACAAAGCGGTGAACAGTCTGGAGACATCCTTGATCACACAGTTGGCTTCTCTTGCGACTCAGCTTCTTCACAGGGCAGTTGTCTTGCTACTTCAGCTCACTTATCAAGTTCTTGGATTTGATCACAAAGCTCTCTAGAAACTTGATAATGGTTCGACCTTGAACCTTTCTACAATCCTGACTTGGAATGTAGACCCATTTGATTTTTTTAAAAATTTTCCTCTTCAACAGATTGAAGTTATCTCTCCTTCACAGCTTGTGTTGGATTGAATATCTTCGAGTTTGAGGCTTGTGGATTTGCTTGATATACTTTGAGAATATTTTGTAGATTACTTGCTTGATTATAGCTTGTTCGTTCGTGGTTCAGGCAACCTTTTCTCAAAACTTCCTCATCCTTTTATAGTGCACATTTGAAATTTTGCCCGTTGAAGAGATATGCTAATTTTAAATGTCACTTTGTGTTCATTGGCTTGTCTTGTCTTGGTCTACAGTCCTTGATGTTGACGTTTCCTCGTATCAATGGCATTTCAGCATTTGCTGGTATCTGACATAAGGTGCAGTATTTCCCATTGGCTTATTCTTTTTGCACGATTCTGGGACAAACACTTTAGACCTGGCAGCCGGACATATTACTATATTGAATATATTCTTGACTTTTAATCAACGAATCTAAGTCAGTTGTCTTCACTTGACTGTTGCCTTTACCCCAGGTGACTTGAGTATGCTCCAATAATTGGATTGACTCAACTGTCACTTCAACTTGTAGACTTGGCTCTTTAAGTTGACTTGGCTGACACTTCACACAGCTGATACTCCTTCAGTTGAGTCCTTGTCTTCCTTCTTGGTCATACTCAGTTGACGCACATCAGAGTCTTCATTCCAGTCCGCAATGGACTTCTTGTAATCTTTGACATAGCTGACTTAACTCAGCTCTTTGAGTGTTATCTATTACTAGTTTTGTACCCGTGCGATGCACGAGGTATATAATAGGAGTGTGGTGTTGCTATGTAAATTGAATGCATGTAAGAGATATAATTTATATATATAAAAAAATTTACAATACAAACTTTAAAACAATCAATGTACATCAGTACAACATCAGTACAAATAAAAGTTACAGATTTTGAAATACCTATTTTTACACAACATTATTTGTCTGTTTGTTTTTAGATGCATCATCACCGAAACTAATATTTTCAAACTCTTACGATTGACAACTCGATAAACTGCAATATATAATAGTCATGACTAAAAACCTGGATTCTTTAAGTACAACCCAACATTAGAAAGAGACTATTATGGCTCTTATTTATCGTCATGGCATCTTTAAGCGATTAAAGAAAAGCTGTCTTCTTTGGAACTTGAAAGGTATTAATTATTATGAGGTCAGAAGGGGTAAATGTCATTCGCGGAACCAATATTAATTTATGGCATGCATTGGCACTGATCATGAGAATATTAGATTCAAGCACACATGTACCAAGCCTCGTGATTACCAACCTCATACCGTTTACACAACCCAATTAAATGATCTATATTCATCAGAAGCATAACATGAGTCCCAACCTTCAAATGCAATTCATGATTAGGAAGATCGGAACACCATTGCAGATAAAAAAAATATCATTTACATATCACCGAGCAGGATGTTCAAAAGAGGAGTAACCTTCATGCTCGATGAATTTTTGGATTTTTTTTGTAGATAGTGTCGGACTTCTACTCTCGGATATTCTTCTATTTTCTGAAAAAAAATATAAATATATTAAATATCATGAAGTATTAGTTTTTTTTACAACACCATTTAATATTTAACATAAAAGTAAATATACCTTTTGTAATGTCACTAAACGGAAAGTTCGAAAGAGGCGTAACATTCCTACTCGATGAACTTGTGGATTTTTTTTCGTAAATAGTGTCGGACTTCTACTCCTAAATATTCTCATATTTCAGTAAAAAAGAAATAACATTGTTTAAAGTGTGTAACACAAATTATTTACTTTCTTACAATAATAATAAAACAAACATATATAAACATAAAATAAATGTATATCATTTGTGATGTCACTAAGTGGAGAGTTCGAAAAACGATAAACAATATAAGAAACACCTCTTTGTAGATAGCTTTGAAGATCTATTCGCAGATATATTCTCATTTTTACGCAAAAAGAAAAATGTTAAAAGGATTTAATAAGGAAACATATATTTCTAATATAAAGTATATATTTATATATAATGATCTTTGCATAGTAAGATTATAGAATTTTTAATAGGATATTTATCACACCTTTAATACACTTATAA
Source organism: Rehmannia glutinosa (assembly GCA_016081115.2). Taxonomy (NCBI): domain Eukaryota; kingdom Viridiplantae; phylum Streptophyta; class Magnoliopsida; order Lamiales; family Orobanchaceae; genus Rehmannia; species Rehmannia glutinosa. The sequence goes on along the minus strand of CM071929.1, from coordinate 42,076,560 downwards.
TATTATATATTGCAATTAAATTAAAATATATACATAAAAACCTTATATTAACTAATCAAAAAATTTCTAAGCAAATCACTACTTCGCAATAAATCCATATAGACAATCATAAATTGCATTAATTTTTTTACATATTCCATTTTTCCTAAAAAAAATAAAAAATATTACATTAATATAGATTTTTAAAAATATAATCAATTTAATATCAAAATAAATAGAGTATTTTTTTGTAATATTCTTTTATCGAAATATGTAACTCAAAAAATTCATTTGATTTTTTTATTATATATCTATTTAAAAATTATTTATATATTTGAAAATTTTGAAAAAGTAAACATAATATATACACAAACATATATATGTATATATTTCAATATAACAATGCCATTCGCATAAAAAAAATATAACAATGACATTATAATTATAATACAATAACATAGAACTACGAAAAAGTATATGTAGAATATAATATATGAGAAGTAATATTTTTCTAATGTTTTCAGGGCTACAAATAAAAATTGAATATCCTAATAAATTATTTTTTATATATTTAATTTATTAAATTAAAATAAAATCAAATAAAATAAGATTCAATATATAATTTCGTGTCCTAAAAAAACTCAAAGGCCCATGAAGGAATAACAATCCAAATACAATAAGTTAGCTTTTTATTAATAACCCAATCTGCAGCCCATGAAGATAAACCAAATTAATAAATGCTATCTTCATACACGTGTTCATACCAAACTCCCAAGATCGAGACACATCATCAAGGTGAACGGCCGATTTAATAAAGAAAAATACAGAACAAATATAAAGAGCCAAACTCTAAAAATTCATCGTCATTTCCGCCTCTTCTTGCTCTAACTCTGCCACACACTGCCGCTCTAAAACCTAGTCCGAAAATATTTTAGCTATTTTATCTGTAAAAAATCACATGTTGTTTCCTCTTCACTTGGTTTTTCAGAATCAAGAGTTGTTTAAAATATTTGTTTTATTAATTGTTCATATGCATTTTTGGACTGTGCCCCAGATCTGTCGAAAACCTGTTCACATGCTATTTGTAATTATTTAAGGTTTATTTTTATTATTAGTCATTTTTAATGGCGATTTATAATATTTTTTATTGATTTTGCAGGTAAATGTGGTTAAAGGATAATTTCTTCGAGATACTTGGTAATTTTACCACCAAGTACCCAGTACAGTCACACACAGATACACGTACACACTAACAAAAAATACATTATTTTCTTCCTTGAAATCACACTTAATGCTTGTATTGTTTCAAGTTATACAAAAAAACTTGGGAAAAAAATTACAGATAAGTTCTGATATTAATAGTTGTGATATGTTTGTGTTTTCTTATGTTACAATCCACGTATCTAATTGTCTTTTTGTAATAATGGATAAATGAGGTCTAAAACGGGGCAAGATTTTTCATACTTGAAATGTTTGTTATATATGTTGATGTCTTCATCACTTTAGGAGTGTTTTCGAAATTTTATTCATCTGCATTTTCAGACTATTCCTCAAATCAATCGAAAACATTTCTCATACCTTTATATCTAAGGTTAGTTATGTAATCATTTTTTAATTTTGTAATTATTGAAAGTTTTAGATAATTATTACTCATTTTTATTATGGGGACTTTTAATATAATTTTGTTTTATTTGTAATTTTATTTTGCTGGTGATTATGGCTAATGGATAGTATGATGGAGGTTATGTTAGAGAGGTAACAATCCACACCTCATACACACACAGACACACACACGAGAAAAAAAAAACACAATGTTTTCTTGTAAATGATATGTTTTATTCAAAGAATAACTCTGAATGGTATTTTCTTTCAGGTCACAAAAGCAATTATATGATATAATAAAATTTTGCAGATAAGTTAACATAACTCGTATATGTTTTACATTTTTACTAAATTTATTCACAATCTGTGTTCTTAAGAATTAATTTTGCTTATTTATAGGAACCACATGAATATACAATGTCAGTGTAACATGTGAATATAAAGTTTGAAATTGTTTTATATTTACTGAAAAGTATGGTTTCATCAACTTTTTCATGATTGGCTAGTTCTTTGAAATCCTTCAGCACATAGGAGAATGCTTTGTCTAACATCTTAAATACGTGTCTTACCATGACATAATATATAGTTCTATATTTATCAGCTTGATTTGTAACTATGCACTCTTTAATTGCATAAACCCGTCCTTCATGAAACAACATTTTAAATTGCTCGATATGCAATTTTCTGGCTGTTGTGTATTGTGTCTCCCTGTATTTTTTTCAAATATTAAATAATGAGTATTGAACTAAGATGCAACGAGTGAATTGTAAGAAATATATTTTGTACCTCAGCATCATGGAATACACATACCATACTATGTATCTCACTCTTGTCATTGATTGCTGGTTTCTGGTAAATGCACACGAAATGTAGTTTCGTCACCACTTTTTCTTGCTCATGTTTAAATCTTTTGAGAGTCAACATTGGTTCCATTGTTGCAGAAATCAGAATCGAATTTGAATCTGAATCTAAATGTATAATAAAACTCACCAGCGCAGAAATTGGGCAGTTGTAATTGTCAAATTTGAAGAGTGACAATACATATTTATACTGCTAAAATATTAATATTTAAGGAAACCCGTGTGTAATTGACTGTTCTGTTGTTATTATGCAATATTCATTGATATGGTTCTGTGAATCTCAATCAATTTTTTTCCGTCAATGTTTAATTATGATTTGGTTGCCATGTATATATAAGAAATCATAGTTGTCGATTTTAAGTTGATTGTTGATTATTGAATATTAATTAATTATGATTTGGTTGCCAAGTATATATAAGAAATCATAGTTGTTGATTTTAAGTTGATTGTTGATTATTGAATATTTAATACAGTTATTGAATAATTTTGTAAACTTTGATATATATATATATATATATTAGTTGCACGAAGTTTACAGTAAATATATACGATTTGAATAATTCACAAATTCGCAAGATTTTGATTATCTGTTAATTTTTGTATTGTGATATTATATTCCAATTTGATTGATGAATTACTTTTTAAAGAAACGTGAGCGTGCAAGAAAATATTTATGGAAAGAATTGAAAACAATTTCTGATAACAAATTAAAAATTTATAAGGAAATAATATTAACATGATATATTTAGTTCTACTGCATTTATTGTTGCACATAATACAATAAATAATGTACATATATAGAATATTTACCTGCCATATCGAAAATTCAGGATATATTAAAGGTCAATATAATATTTATATTATTGATATTAAATCCGAAAATCTTTCCGAAATCCAAGAAATTAAATATGAAAAGCCAAAATAAAAAAGATCGTTTTTAGAAAGTGAAAAAAGAGCGGGAAAAATAAGAGCTACTATTCATAGAATAGTCTCTTATTATATATATATATATATATATATATAGATAATACAAATTGCAAGAAAAATGGGGTGTCAACTTCCTAGTGTAAGTTTTACATGATATCATCAAAATCTGACAAATAAATCACAAAAACTTATTTGAGACCATCTCACGAATCTAGATCCGTGAGATGGAGCTCCAAATATCTGAACCCACTGAAATAATTCCCAAATATGCTGATTTTTTTCCTTGGTTTTTCTCTCTGCTCTCTCTTCTCTCTTCTCTTTCCCCGCTGTCCAGTTTTCCTTTTTTCTTTCCGATTTTTTGTGATTTTCTTCACGTTTTATCTTACGATTTTGATCTTTTTTTCTTCCATTTTTTTCACTGCAAAGTTTTCTTTTTCAGTTTTTCTGCAGTTCTTCAAAGTTTCGCATTCGACGACCAAATCTCAGGTACTTTTTATTTTCGATTTTAGTATTTTTCTTTCGTTTCTCCGCATCTCTCCGGTTTTCTTTTGTTTTGGTATTTTTTGAAATTTTTTATGGATTTTGCTTGTAAATATTTGTTAGGGTTTTAATTTGATCAGTATGTATTCTACTTGAATGTATGTTAGGGTTTTGGTTTGTTGAAGTTGAGTTTTACTTGTTGTAGTGTTTGTGTCTGGATGATTTTTACATTTGCAATGTATGTTAATCGTATATTCATTTTCACAAACAAAGTAATGATGCCTTTTTTCACACAAATTTTACCCCTAAAATTGGTGTTTTGATGTTTTTGTAGTTAGTATGCAAAGTGTCTTGTTGTTGTTGTTGTTAATTGTTTTGTGGTTGTATCATTTTTCATGTTAAAAGTATTACTTTGCATAATAAAAGTATTATTTTTCATGTTAAAAGTATCAATTTTTACTTTAAAAGTATTAATTTTTTGTTAAGTTGTTTCGAGAAGTAGTTCATATAAAAGTATCACTTTTCATAATAAAAGTATCAACTTTCATGTTAAAAGTATCAGTTTTCACTTTAAAAATAATACTTTTTGTTAAGTTGTTTCTGAGAAGTACTTCATATAACAGTATCACTTTTCATGTTAAAAGTATAAGTTTTTACTTTAAAAGTATTAATTTTTTATTAAGTGCTTCTGAGAAGTACTTCATATAAAAGTACCGGTTTTCAGTGATTAAAAGTTTTCATTAAAGATAAATGTATATTTTTTTTTGAAGGAGAAGAATCATCCCAAAGTTCAAGATGTTGGGCAATATAGCTTTGAGAATGTCGATTTTTCTTGGCGAAGAAGTTTAAGCAATATTGATTGTGGTTTTTTCTTAATGCACTCATGGAAAATCTCAAGGAGCATGTGTACTCGGATCCAAATTTGCTTAAGGTATGAATCTTTATATATATATATATATTGAATTATAGAAAAATATTTACTTGTATTAATTTTATTTTGTTTTCTTTAAAGGTTGGTGTACGATGCAAATTAACGGCTTTTTACTATGCAAGAATTGTTCTTAGTCATTTCAATGAAATGAAAGTGCAACTGAATAAATATGCACTTCAATTTATAAATGAACTAGCCAATTGATGGATGTATAGTGTGAGGATGGCGGACAAATTGGAGAAACCTACTGCTTTTTGTGTATTTTATGTGTGTTTTTGGAATGATTAATATTGCAAGTATTGGCTAGTATTGCAAATAGTATAATTTGATGATGTGGTGAAATTATGTATGTTACATTGCAAGCATTGGCTAGTATTCCAAGTAGTATATTTTGATATATGTTATTGGATATTATTATTGTTATTCAAATTTAATACAAGTTTATCTATTATAATATTTAAACCGTGATTGCAAAAATGGTCGTGTAATTGCAAAAATATAAGACAAAGTACATATTGTGAAAAATTAAAAACAAAACTAAATGATTGGATATAAAGAGAACCATTAATTGAAAAGTATTACTTTTCAGCCAAAAAGTATCAATTTTTGGATTAAAAGTATAACATTTTGTTCAAAAAGTATCAATTTTTGGATTTAAAGTATCACCTTTTGTTATGAATGATTATGAAAAAACATAAATTGCAGAAGTATCACCTTATAATAGTATCACTTTTTGTTCAAAAAGTATCGATTTTTGGGTTAAAAATATCATTTATTATTCAAAAGATTTACAAAAGTAAGAACATAAAATTGCTAAAGTATTATCTAATTAAAGTATCATTTTTGGTTGAAAAAGTATCGATTTTTGAATTAAAAGTATCACTTTTTGTTATAAGTAATTTATGAAAGAACATAAAATTGCAAAAGTGTCTCCTTATTGAAGTATCACGTTTTATTCAAAATGTATATGCTTTTGGGTTAAAGTATCGGTTTTCTCATTACAAATATATTAAAATAAAAGGAGATTAATACATTGAAACTAAAGAATTTAACACTAAAATAATCAATGTAACAATAGTATCATATTTTTTTATACAAAAACAATTACTAAAACAGTCTAGGATTAGTAATCTTTGAACCAAACTCCTTCGATTGATATGACTTTGTCGTATCACTATTTATCTTCTTCTTATTCTTCTTCTTCTTTTTTTTTTTTTAAATGCCCTTTGATCCCATGTTTTCTCCCCGTGGAGTATTGCATTAGTTCCATTCTGTGTGGCAATATTGATTTCATCCTTTTCATAAGCAGAGTCAATAACTATGTCAACATCTAAATGTAATATTTTTGGTTAGAAATATGATACTGTTTATTGAAAAAGTAATACTTTTTTAGTTGAATTAATACAAATATAGTACACATTACATTCGTTTAATATATTAGCCCTCTTTCTCACTGCTAGGAGTCACAACAAGAATTTGATCTACAACAAACATAAAAACATACATAACTAAATCATAAAATATATAGAAAAAAAGATGATGAAGGTGATATATGATGAAGGTGATACTTTTAGTTAGAGAACTAATACTTTTTGTGGAAAAATCATACTTTCATTGACCTGCCCTTCAACATTGTCCATTTTTTTTTTATCTTCAACAACAATTACACAGAAAACTGGAAAAAAAATCATTATAGATGAAAGTCATTCATATAACCACCAATATCAATACCAATTTCATATATTTTGCAAAAATAAAAGAAAGTACTTAATATATATGTTTCAACTGGTAAAATTAAAGATGTAATTTGCAAAATGTATGTAATATCATCTAGATGTAATTTCAAAAATGCAAATCTAAAAACTTGGTACAATTTCGAAAATTCAACTCCATAAACTTTTTATTTACAATTGGAAAGAAGAAGAAAACAAACAATTTTTCATATACTTGCTGTGTAGACGAAGACACGATGGAAGAGAAGCTTCTGGCAGTAGCGTGGTGGAGGAATTGGTATCCCATGGTGGTGGTGGAGGCCTGAGCGCGCGCGAGAGAGAGAGAGAGAGAGGGAAAGAGAGAGTCGATGTGAGGGTTATCTGAGTTTTCTCTGTTTTCTGCTTCAATTCTAGGTTTGGCTTTTGGGCCTTTTTTCCAGCATTGTGGTTGAGCAGCGGATATTTCAAATATTTGGATAATTAATAGCGGATCTGGTATTTGGGGATTCGTCTCATGAAATGGTCTCACAAGAGACCTCCTCCAAATAAATTTCCTAACAGCTAACTAAACGTGCATCCGCCCCTGTACAATAAAAATAAATGTTATTTATGAACAATAATATTTTTTTAACATTTAGCACCATTTTATTTCTTAATATCGAAGTCAACATGGTAATTTTTTTATAAGAAAAAAGTAAATTCCTTTTTGAATCGTCAATGGCGAGAAGAGTCTTTGGCCGTCCGGGCCTTGGCCCAACCTTTTTTTTTTAAAGAAATTTTTTTTTTATTGAAAATTTTGATTTTTTTTACTTATAATTTGTATTAATTTTTCTTGGATTTTCTGTCCGGCTCACCCCATTTTCGTGTATCGGCCCACCCTAGTAAAGCGTCCTGGCTCCGCCCTTGGAATCGTCCAATGTTTTTTTATTTTTGTATGATATGTAGCTGCCCTAGTTTTTGAATCGTCCGATTTAGTTGCATTTATATTCAAAATTGCTAGGAAATTGAAAGTATAATGTATTAGCTAATAGAAAATATCACATTATGCTTTTCGGAAAAAAAATCATATTATATATTAATTTAATAGGGATAGTATTAAAGTTAAATAACTAGAAATTAAATATAAAATAAAACAAATTTTAAATAATTTTAATATTAATTAAGCATTAATAAATCAACACGAAATTTAATATTAAAAATAAGTGCAAGTTTATTAAAATTAAATACTTTCAAATTATTTTGTTGTTTTATTAAAACTAATATATGTGAGGATAAAATGGTCATTCATTGAGTATAAAGTATAAAATAATATTTTAATAGTATAATTGGTCAATTGATACTAATTGAGAGTATAGAGGTGATACAATTAAAATTATAATGGGTAAAGTGAGATTTAACCTAATTTATTCGATATTTGTTCGAATTTGAGTGCTAAAATGTACACCTAAGCATGATTTGTTATATTTAATAAACAAAATTTCATATAAATTAAATCAAATTAAAAAATTTATCAATCAAAATCGAAAATATTTTTTTTTAAAAAATGGATCCACATATAAAACCAATATGAGTTTCTCAACGTATATATACCTCTTATATTTTTAGAAAACGATATATTCCAAATTATTGAAATGAACTTTTTATGATTAGTGGATAGAGTTGAAACATGATCACATCTTATCAACAAACAAACTAAATAATGATGATAATCATGAAATTGTAAATTATCCAATAAATAACTCAACTAAAAATCTCCAAAAAGATTATTTTCTATCTTGATGCAACAAATCATAACAAATCGTACCAAACTCAAATGTCACAATTAGCTCCCCTTCAAACTTAGTTACAATAAAAGGAAAAAAAAGTTTATAAATTCACCAAAGGCCACAAAAAGTCAAAAAGGTAAAACAAAAATAAAAACACTGCAGAGAAGACCGAAGACGGCATCCACACGGAGGACGTGGGGTGGCCTTCATCGGTCAAAGCAATTATTTTATACACAGTATTTATAGTGAAGATATTTTTCTCTTTTCATGGGGGACGAAAAGCCAGAGGACCCAAATCCGAACCCGACTCCGAATCCAAACCCGAACCCGGATCCTAATCAGGCTCAGGAACCTCCATCTGCAGTTGTGCCTTCGGAGGCAGAGAAAGAGACAGGTAAAGACATGGCCAGAGCTCCTACCTCATTAGCCACTAATCCTTCTTGGTTTACTCCCAAAAGGTAAGCTTTTTCATGCCTGTTTATATATATATATATATATATATATATTTATTTGTAATTTTTTGTGTCAATTTAAATTATGATGATATGTGTTTGATTTTATAGGGGAATTGTCGAAAATATACTGGAGTGACTGAAAAAGATAGGGTCTTGTGCGTTTTTTTTTCTGGTGGGTCTTCAAGAAATGGGGTTTGTCTTGGTGCAAAGGGTTTTCTTGGGAATAATATTGCAATACTGCACATTGTTGTGTATGGGATTCTGATGTAAACGTGTGATGTGAGTGAGGAATTTGAAAGAATTTATTAGGGCTAAATTAGATCATTGGTAGGTGGAAGGACCAGAAAAATGATGGTTTTGATTTCAAATTTACTGAGCTGAGGTTGACTACATTATCTGATTTAGTTGTGTTGGTTTGAAGAAAAAGGGGTTGTCTGATTGTCTCTCTGTTAAATTGTGTTCATCCGTGATCTTTTACCTTATAATTCAATATTTTATCTCCATTGTTTGCTGTGTTTGATTTTTGGCAGGTTGCTTGGTATTTTTTGTGTGATCAACTTGATAAATTACATTGATCGTGGAGCTATAGCAAGTAATGGTGTAAATGGGAGCCGCAGAACTTGCACAAAAGGTGGTACATGCTCATCTGGGAGTGGAATTCAGTAAGTTCAATAACTGCATTTGATACTTCACTTAATGTGATACTGAAGCATTCACCTCCTTCACCAATGGTCAACCTTTTAGCATATTTTTAGCCTCAATGCGGTGTTTTTTTTTTCTTTTTTCTTTTTCCCTCTTGTCTGTGTGTGTGTCTTGTTATTTGAATTGCAACTCCAATTTGAAAAATAGTGAATTTATAAGGATAAGACCAGTTCCGCGAGAACCCCAATAGTTGTGATATGATTGGGGTGACTTGTCGTAGTAGCAAACATGGAATAAAGCACATCCCTTGTTTGGTCAACAAAGGAAGAGATAGAGATATGGGAAGGGAAAGTGGAGGGAGTTATATTTTCTGTTTCTGATTTACGCAGGGGCGATTTTAACCTGAGTAACTTTGAGGATGGAGTTATATCATCTGCTTTCATGGTTGGACTCCTTGTGGCATCTCCAATATTTGCATCTTCTGCCAAGAGGTAATAAATGTATCATGTTGTGATTGTTGTGAATTCATGATGTGATTGATTATTGTCTTTGGTTGTTTAGATCATCATCATCATCATCATCATCATAATAATAATAATAATGATAATAAAGAAACCGCAGATAAATCGGCGAATATAAATGCAGAAAATGATGTTTCTTTCATCAAAACTGAAAGTTGAATGCTTTATGAAATAAGAAAAATCTTTCTAAGAGTGAAATGTTAAGAGTTTTGCCTTGCCAAAATATACAATAAGAAATTAATTGCAATGTTAAATAAACAGGTAAATTTGCCTTGGTGCTTGTGTGTGCTATTTAAATCTCAATGATAAAAACGTGACAGCAGTAACTGAGCGCTAAATTAGAATGACCATAACGTGGATGGTTAGAAGTATTTAAAGTTTAAGAGCTTTGCTGCTGGTTCGAAATATCATGTTACATTATCGGCCGGTTCTTTTAACACATCTGAGTTTTGGATTGTGGATTTTAAATGATCATATCTGTCTTGTATAACTAAGTTTTGAGAACATCTAATTGGGCAAACCTTCCTACAATTATAAGTTGAAGGGGCATTTTGCCCGTAAATTCGATTTAACGTTCTGGCTACAGAATTACAGCTTTAAAATGTGAAGAGAAAAGGGAATTAAACTCTTGGACAGTTTATATATTTTCTGCTTTACTTCGAATAGTAAAGCTTATGTCCCTAATAATCTGACTTCTTATTCTTGTGTTTACATGAACTTTGCAGTGTCAATCCTTTTAGGCTTATTGGAGTTGGTTTGACCGTATGGACCCTTGCAGTTGCATTTTGTGGTTTTTCATTTAATTTTTGGTCTATCACAATCAGTCGCATGTAAGTAAACATTTGAATTGGACAAATTTTTCGGAGCATTTGTTCCCGTTTATGTTTTTACACTCAATTCTTCTTTGGATATTTGTTTTCTGTAGGCTAGTGGGTGTTGGGGAGGCTTCGTTTATAAGTCTTGCCGCTCCATTCATTGATGACAATGCTCCAGTTACTCAGGTCTGGAGTCTATCCTAAAGTCTCATGCATAAGATATCAGATTATTATAATATTCACGCTATGATATCTTCTCAAAACTTGTTCGTTTTGCATCTAGAAACTTGTGAAATGTGCTGTGTGTGGATCTTTTTTCCAAAATCACTTGAGGCCTGTATATTACTGCAATTCACATATTGAAGAATTATGTCGAAAGCCGGCCTTGTCATGAGTTTATGACTAGTCTGAGTTTTAGTGGTCTTGTGCTTCTTGGCTCTTGGAAGAAAGAATATATAAAGAGTAGCAATTTGTCTTCTTACTTATTATAGGGATCTAGGTTGTACCAAGTTCTTATTTTGTCCTTCAAACTCAGGGAAATTGGGCTTTAAAATAAAGCATTGCAACTTCATTGATATTGTATTCAGTTCATCTCCTTTTACTGACCTTACATACTCTGTTTATTTCTGCATTCTAAGTTTTGCAAATGACTTTATTTTCCCTGTAACAGAGGACAGCATGGCTGGGAGCATTCTACATGTGTATACCAACTGGTGTTGCCGTGGGTTACGTTTATGGTGGAGTGGTACGTTCATTCTTGATAATGCCTGCAAAAGTTTTGTCAACCTTTTGCGATGAGCAGCTTGCGTGATCAAGTGATGCATGTTTATTACCTTACCCATATTTTGTCTTCATCTCAAATGTAATCACATCTTTTGTTAGTAGAAATCCTTCAAATACTTTTTGTGTTTGTTTATAGATGGGTCACTTTGGTTGGCGTTGGGCATTCTTTGTGGAGGCACTCTTGATGCTCCCTTTTGCTGTTTTAAGCTTTGTGATGAAACCATTGCAGTTGAAAGGTCAGTACTAAACATATTGGTCTTAATTTCATTTTCATCAATCAACCATTTGCTAATGCCTATTTCATTCAGGTTTCGCCCCTGCTGGATCTAAAAAAGCATTGACAGCAGTGGACGATGGCTCAGAAGATCAAGGTGCTGGATGATACTGACAAACATTAATCTAAACTATTTTGACCACACTTTTTGTCAGTCTTGTCCGCCAAGTGATAACTTCAAAATATAGTCCTAATTTTTGGGGTTATAAACTCTTAACTGGATTAAATGTAATACATTCTAGTTGCATCAGTTACTTGAGGTTGCATTTGGATTGAAGGATTTGGATTTGAGGAGAAGGTTTGGGAGATGGATTTCAAATGACTCCATCTAAGATGGATTTGAAATCCATTGTATAATGAACTCATCCAAACAAGTTCAATGGATTTGAAATCCTTAGCTTCAATTCCATCAATCCAAATGAAGCCTAAAATTTTGGTTCTGCGGTAACTGTGGAATGAGCACTTTAAGAGGACTATTAATGTCGCATAGTTGAGAATAAATTCAAGTAATAGTATTGAATAGAATATTTATAGTGTACTTACATATTAATACGTATATATTTTGTACCTATCTTGGTTCTTCCCTTTCCTTTCCTTTTTTTTTCCTTTCTTTTTGTCTTTCTAAATTTCCATTTCAAAGTGCATGGACCTACAACAGGTGAGTGGGTAATCATTTTTTGTCGGGATATTAATTACACAACTCATTTGTTCTTTTTTTGATATTTCCTTCTAATTTTAGTTGTTCTATATGTAGTTTTTGTAATTTGACTAATTCTTTTAAAGAATGATGCATCTGTTCCAATTCTTAAAGGTGGTGAACTTTCCAGAAGGGGAGAGGTTGTAGATGAAAGTTCAAAGCCTCCAAGGTGAGGGATTTTCTTGAGCTAATTTGTTTTAAATAGTCCACAAACTTTAGTTTTCAGCTAGACGAAATGCTTCCTGAATAATATGTTTCCCCCAAGTAAGTACATGTCTGAGAGGATCCAAAATTATTTGCTTAAATGGATCCTTTTCTTATTGAATTTTGTATATTTCAGGTCGGGCGCTTTGACATTATTTGGGAAAGATATGAAAGTTCTTTTGCTTGACAAGGTTTACGTGGTTAATGTTCTTGGTAAATCTTCTGCCACAGCAACAAATTTGCAAATAAGTTCCATAAGTTGCTTCTGGATGTTGTTCGATTACTGTGGTGAAAAATGACAAAGATAATCGTTGCAAACTACTGCGCAGCAGCTTATATAACACTAAACTAAGAGTGTGTGTACTGATATTCGACATCCTTGTAATTCATTCTTTTTGAATGGCTGTTGCAGGTTACATTGCATATAATTTCGTTATAGGTGCCTATTCCTATTGGGGACCCAAGGCAGGCTATAATATATATCACATGGTAAGCTCTCCACACCCCTTAAAATGGCACTTTCGAGGGTGGATATGCATCTCTTTATTTAATGAAAGAAATTTCTAACTTATTTCATCTAATAATTTACTTCTGTCTTACTTAAAATAATTATTTCTTTTTCTAGAGTTAACATAAAAGTTTCTTGTGTCCAGAGCAATGCTGATTATATGTTTGGAGGTGTTACAGCAGTTTGCGGAATATTGGGCTCACTAGCAGGTGGTTTTATTCTTGATCTTATGACTTCGACGATATCCAATGCTTTTAAGGTGAGCCTCCATTCTGAACTTTTACACATCATTTCATGACAATCCAATTTCAATTACAAATTGCATCCTTTTTTTTTTTCGCTTTCGGTTTTGTGTGAAGCATGGTGTGATTGAAACACACATGATTTAGTGGATTCCTCTGATAGATTGTCTTCCTTCCACCAATTCAACCCAGTCTATCGAACATGACAACATTATTCAGTTTCCAACAAGACTATGAAATATACCACAAAGACCCATTTTAAAATTTCCCTCTTTCCCAGACCAGAATGACAGCTAAAACGAATATGTGCTATTTAAATATATTTCTATTTATACTCCAATACGCACCTATTCATCTGCAAATTGTTCTCCACTATTTTGATGTAGCTTCTATCATTGGCAACATTGGTCGGAGCAGTATTTTGCTTTGCTGCATTTTGCTTTAAGAGCCTATACGCATTTCTGGCTCTTTTTGCAATAGGAGAGCTGCTGGTATTTGCTACCCAGGTACAACCTTCTTCCCAGCTATCTTTTTGGTGTTTATTTTGTAACTTTGTTGCATTGGTGTCCATGAATCTTCTATGAAATGATGAAGATGTACAGAATTTTGGAATGTGAAAATAATTGCGACATGGCTTCTGGGATGTTTCAACAATGGAACTTTGCTTTGTAAATGGTTTATCAAAAAACACAAATTCGTGTGTGTGCAATTATTACCTTACCATTTTACATTTCATAAGTGGTGGATATAGTGCAATCTTCTCTGCAAAATGGCCTTTATCTCAGTCCTTTGTTGCGTTTCAACGTTTTGTTTCTTGAATTTGAAGTTTACTAGTCTTCGTGATGTCAATTTGTCGGTTTAACCTTTACAGTAACTGCAAATTTACTTCGTTTTGAAACATCAGTTTCTCATCTGTTCAGTGTAGTAAAATTGTATGAGTTGCTTCAGTTGCATATATTGTGACTGCTAGAAGATTCTGTCTAGTAGTTATGTTGAGCGGTGTTTTGAGTTTGAGTTTGCAGCAACTAATTGAGATTTACTCCTGTTTTATCTTTTTCGACCTCTTGAATTTTGTTCTGCACTCTTTTGGGATACCTTGCCAGGCAGGAAAAAGATTGAAAAACGCAAGATAGCAAATGATGGGATAACTACATTGTTGTTTGAAGTAGGAACTAACCTTAACGTTCTCTCTTTCTAAAATGAAAAGATTATATTTTGCTAAAAGGTAAGTAACTTTATAGGCTGTGGCTTTGATTGTTTTGCATGTTTGGCTTGGTGAAATTTTAGATACAAGTGTACTAATTGCAATAATATTCTGTTTGTTTATTCTCTGTGCAATGTAACTCTGTTGTTGAATATCTCCTTCTCTTTATCTTGATTGAAAGTGATTCTTGTTTATTTTCCAGTCAATAAGGCCATTTGTAGCTTGTGTGTTTTTAACTAAAAATTATAAACTGCACTGCACATTGATATTTAATTTGTGACATTGCAGGCCCCCGTAAATTTTGTTTGTCTACATTGTGTCAAGCCTAGTCTCAGACCATTATCTATGGCGATATCTACTGTGTCAATTCACATATTCGGTGATGTGCCGTCCTCTCCCCTTGTGGGGCTTCTCCAGGTTTGCCGCCTTGATTCTGTTGTTGATAATTTCTTCAGAGCAAGTCGTGCGTTTTTTTTTTTAAGTGTAACCACATTATGCATGGTACTTGTTGCAAGAAAACCATTGGAAAAATGACAATTGCGCACAACATATGGATGAGCTCACTGTGTAAATGTTTGTTGATTTTGGCTTACATAGAAGCGGAAAAGTGTTGTGTTTGCTTGAAATCAAATTAAATCGAAATGGATGCTAGCTTATATGTTAAAACTTTAAGTGATAAACATTCACATAATAAGTTTAGAAGAAACAGTTGGAACTTTCATAATATTTTCTGGAGATGCAAAACGAAGGAATAAAGTTCATCGAAATACTTGTATATTTAGTAATTAGAAATCACATTTTACCTAAAATTTTTAGATATGTTTAGGAAAAAAATCCGATCTTTGCGTCCTGATTGGACTGTTTACTGTATACTTGTGCGCACACTTTCAAGTGTAATCAGGACTTTAAGAACTGTGAATTAGCTTTAACCAAACTCCACAACATAAAATTATAAACTTTGTGTATTGTCCTATTTTTTGATGGTATACCCTGATGAAGGTTACTTTCTGCAGGACCGAATTGACAATTGGAGGGCCACCGCTCTTATTTTGACATCTATTCTATTCGTGGCTTCTGGAATATGGTTTATTGGTAAGTCGTGCTTTTAAAACTTTTTTCTGTGTCATGTTAAGTTAGGAGCCGGAAGTTGGTAGATTGAAGTCTTATTGCTATATTAAGAAGAAGGGATAAATTACAAAAACTAACTCTGAGGTTTAGCCTATTTACAAAAAAAAAAACAATTATTTTTCAAAATTACAAATACCCTTTTGACATTTGTTTTTTCTTACATATTGCACCCTCAAGATGGTGTCAAGAGGGTGTTTGTAATATTAAAGAAGAATTGGATTTTTTTTGTTATTAGGCTAAACGTCAAGGGTAGTAGTATTCTTATATCGTGGAGGATTTGATTCTTGTGGAATGTAGTAGTATCTGATATCGTGCATTTTGCAGGAATTTTCCTTCATAGTGTGGATAGGAGTAATGAAGATAGTGAGCAATCAGTTACTCTGGTCGACAAGTCCAACGCGACTCCATTGCTTGCTGAGAAGACGACTGAAACAGCCTAGTTTTCTTTCGAACAATGGAACCTTGCACCGAGTAACAAGTTGACTATTGCTGGTTTTTTTAACACGCATTTAATGTACATTCTTCAGTTCAATTTTTCTTCGGGGATGTAAATAATGGTATATGTTTTTTTGTCGGAAATATCGATAACTCGAACTATTTTCCCAGTGTTTTGATTTCCTAACCATTGATAAGACAAGTCTAAATCTGAGATTGTACTAAAGTGAACTGCAATACTCTGTTTAAATGGGGTAGTATCTTTTGCTTTCTTGTTCTGTTATTGCATTCTCACATAACGGCTGTTTGTTGATAGTTAGTGCAACGTAATATAATATACAATTAATTAATTAAAAATAATAAATGACGGGTATTTTAAAGAATTAGGCAATTCCACGGGCTAAAACCACTGTTTTAAACTTACTTCTGCTGCTGCTTTAACTAGTATTAATAATAATAACTAAGCAAATTTAGAAAATTTAATGAGCATTTATCTGACAAATAACCCTTTCCCTGGGTGCAATTTGTAAAATAAAAACAAATGTTAATGAATATTTGTATATTGAAATTTGAAAGATAGATAATTGGGTTTTTTTGGGTAATTCAGTTAAACCTCAGGTAGTTCTTATAATTTTCCCTAATAATTATATTTAGAATATGAATTTTAATGAGAAAAGTACTAAAAATAAAAAAATTTAAATTATCATTTGATGCAAAAAATACAGCAAACCAAGAGCTTATAGAATTGATAGCGATTTTAATGCTGACACAAGATTCTTACATACACTGAACCCACTAAACACTTCAAATACCACAAACTAAAAAAGGAACAGCGCCCACAGTTTGTTCCCTCCCCCAACTCATACATAAACCAGTTCCCCCCTCTCAAAAAACTGAAATTTTGATCTAAACACTATTATTTTCTTGAAAAAATCTCAAACAGGCCATGGCACCAACAGCAGCCATGCTCATATTATGCCACCATACCAGACCAATATCACAAGCATCTCATTCTCCATCATCAAAATCCAATTCAGTTTACCTACTGGGATCCTCATTACCAAAGTGGGTTTCACATATATCTACTTCCATGTTTCATCACCCAAGGCAAAAGAGCCCATTAATGATCTCCTTTCTTCGACACCGGAAAAACGGGACGACGATTCAAGAAACGTCGTTGAAATGAATTAGGACAAAGTGTGGGCTGTGAAAGATGTCTTAAATTTCTATGCTACTGTATTTGTGAATACTTTTGTCTGTTTTGTATTTCCAGCTCTGTGTAAAAATCAAAGTTTCTTTTTTATTGAGGTTTCGTTTGCGTTATATCGCTTCAAGTTGGATTTATATTTTGTTTACTACGTAAGTATAAACTACAAGCAACTGAAAAGATGATGGAAAAACAAAATCTCTTCATTCAGGGGGAAAAATAAAATTCAGGATGAGTACATTCAGAATAGGAGCAGTTTGCATTGCTGAAATGATACACATCGTAAATGAACATTTTCGGACAAATAAATATCAGAAGTTACCAGCAAGAGAACTTCACCGTTGCATTACTGGTGATGTAAAAAAAAAAAAAAAAACGGCAGCTCAAATTCAGCGATCTTATTCAGACAAGAGAGAGTTCACCAGCAGGAATAGATCTTTTCACAAGTTTAGCCCATGACTCGTTCGTTTCATTGATAACCTTAAGAGCAAAATCCTGTAATAATAAAAACAAGATTGGTTTTGTTTTGCCGTTAGTTTGGAGTTGTTCAGGAGATTTTGACCACAAGAGAGGATAGGTCCATTGACAATAGAGAGTATGATAACAAAACTACTATTGTGCCAGCATAAATTACTAACTACAAATGAAAGACTGTTAATTTCAAGAGGTCAGAATATGAAAATTCGGCCTATGGAAGCTAATCAAAGATTTTTCAAGATATAAACTTTAAGGCTTCATTTGGATGGAAGGATTTGAAGCTAAATATATTAAATGCATAATAACAAATACATTGAACTTGTTTGGATAATCTCATAAATCAGTAGATTTCAAATCCTTAGGCCCCTATTCTGAGCTATATTTTGAGTCATTGTGTTTTATGTCAAATCCATTATATGGAGTTATTTGATGTTCTTTCCCTAAATCATTCCATCCAAAATGCAACCTAAAGAATTAAAATTTCTGACAATAATTCACAGTAATACCTTATTCGCTGGCTTGTTGCCAAGACCGAACTTGTTAGCAGGTTTCCCATCAGGAATCTTGTAGTCTCTAAACCAGTCCCTGATTGCAGTAAGAGTTCCCTGCAAAAGTTGTGTATATTAGTTCAGGGTAAGCGTGTGCACACCAGAGTTAGATACATAAGATAACACCAATTAGTGCAAAGAATTTTGTACGAACATTTTCTAAGTTTAGCTGAAATCAAAAACCCCTTTTTGCAAGAGGGTGTTAAATTAAGCCAACAAAATTCAAGTTCGACAAGTAGAAACAAGATAAGCAAACTTTTATTTATCATTCGAACAACAAAACAGCTTAGTATGCTATTGAACAATGAGATAAGAAGTAAAATTGTAAAAAAAAAAAAAAAACTGTTACATACATAATTGTTTAACTTGAAAATTATATCATATAGAAGTTGTGATTAAGCATTACATACCGGAAAATGCTTTTCAACATCATCGACATCATTAACAAGGGAAGCTCTTGGATCATCCAATGAAATTGCAACAATTTTCCAGTCAAGTTCCCCCTCATCAATCATTGCCAAGGCAGCCAACGGCTTCACTTTCAACACTTGCCCAATTTTACCTCGGCTTTCCCCAATCTCAACAACATCAACTACGAAGAAGTATACCCAACTATTAAATTTAAGTTGCTAGGTTAACTTTATTTCCGGGTTTTGATTTGGTAGGGATACTTAAAAACTTTACTCGATAACAAAAGATAAGTATGATATTGAAAAGGATGATAATGTACCTGGATCATTGTCTCCAAATGCGCCCTCAACTTCAGCATTTGCCAATGACGGGTCTTCCCATGTTTGTGGAAGCAATCCATAGTTCCAGTTAATGTTGTATCTACAAAAGAGTAAAAAGTGAGTGGCTCAGAAGGGACAAAGCAAATTCAAATCTCTGTTATTAAGCATAGAAAGCAAGAAGTATAACTAGGTCAATCGAGTAAGAAAAGATAGCAAGGGACTCAAAAGAAAAATGGAATTGTATCAAGAAGGCTTTGATTTCCTTCTTTTGTCTTATTTTGGGTTTGTAACTGTAAAATACATTTTCTTAACACTTAGTGAAGACAAGCAAGCGCAGTTTTAGAGCAGAACTGATGCTGCATAATTCAAACTGCAATCTCATCAAACCAGCACTGTGAAGATATAATATCAGACTCGACCATAAATTTAATATCTCAAAATGTGAACCGATCTTAAAGTGGCAAGACTTGCCTTTTTTTTTTTTTTCATTTCGGAGTGAAATTGGAATTTATGTGCCAGTAAAAGATCAACAAATGAGGCCAAAGAGTAAAGGAGTAATGCATTAAAAGAGCAGAAACTAAATAAAGTTGGTCTAATAATGATACAAGAATAGTATGAAAGAATAACAAAGTGAAAAAACATCATCTTACGGATAGTATCGAAGTTTTCCCTTCTTCGTGTCTTGCTTAATGGGAGTAAACAGCTCGTCTGTAGCAACCTCCATCTTCGCGCTTGATTCTTTTGGAATCTCGACAATGAAATTGAATACACCATCTCCCAAATGTAGAGGTATATCATGCCATGGGGAAATCTGCACGACAAATAATCAGCAGTGCTTTGCATGAGCTGATGAATATGCATCCATTTTAGTAAGAACATGATGCTCAGCTATTTTACATGACTGGTACCTGTAAATTATGGCTGCAGTTGGTTGTGAACTTTTTTTGCAAAATATTTTTGGCTCAACATGCAATTGCTCGTTAAACTTTTCATGAAATACACATTCGCTCATTCTCACTTTTCTAATTATCAATCACATCAAAATATTATTTTATTTAAAAAAACATCACTTGTCAACTATCATCATTAGTCGTTACACAATCATATCACAAATACACTATTCACTCTCTTATTTTTCAAACCATCAATCACATCCGATCACTATTTTACTAAAAAAATAATCACATCAACTATCATCATCACATTTTCATCCTACATCAAATCACTCCCCCAGAAAATTCTACAACTTTTCACCACTATTCACTTAAAAAATGAAAATGGACAAAATGAAAGGCCATCCAATCATAACCCATATTTTTCTCAACTTTGCCACCATTTACTAATTTGATCTTGTTTCTTACTGTCTCTGGAATAGTCACATTCTAAGTGGTTCTCAGAATTCCCATTTCTCAATATATATGCTACAACAAAAAAATATTCTTTTTGTCTTCAATCCTCAATGTACTACAACTAATTGATTCTTTGGTTTTCTTCTTCATAGTTCTCACTATCCCCTAAAACCAGTGCGCCGTGATACATCAACCCATTTATTAACAGCAATGGAGAAAACATCTTAAATCACTTACACATTAATCTGAGAATAGTTGCATTATGTTCTAGTGTGAATTAAGAAGATAACTTGCATCATTCATCAAAAAAAAAAATCAGATTCCACAATTCAACCCTTCAAATAGCAATCAAAACGCACCAACAATGCAGCTTTTCAACTAAATTCAAATAACCAAACGAAGAAACAACATCACAATTACCAAATAATTCCTCAAAAAGGATAATTAAAAAAAACTACGCAACCCATTCATTTTTTCCTACCTTTTTCCCAGAATTATCGAGAAAAAAGACACGGTAGTCAAGGGTTTCGGGCTGGCCCTCTTCCTTGGTTTGAACTTGGGGATTGTAAATTGCAGTGCAATTGAAGAGCCGCCTTTTCTGCGTCAACAATCTGTTGTTGTTTTTGAAGCAAAAACTGAGGCTTTGAGGTTTAATCTTTAATGGGCTTCTCGAGAGCAGAGCGCCGGAGATGGTGTTGCTCGCCGACGATATCACTCTTGTGGCCGCCATTTTTTTGCTGCTGATGAGAGAGCTGTTGTGGGCTGTATTTTGAATATTAACCACAGACTCCAAATGGTCACCGCTGGTTGGTGGGTGGCTTTTTGTGTTTCTTTATAGTTTCTCTGATTTTCTCAATCTTTTATTTTATTTTAAATATTTATTTGGTGCTTGGTTTCTTTTTTTTTTTAGGGATAATTACAAAAAACCCTTAAGGTTTGGGCTAATTACCAAAAAAAAAATCTCTGAAATTTGTTTGTCTTACAATTTTTTCCTTCATAATCAAAAATATTTCAAAAATCTCCCTATTATAAAAATATTACAGTTAACCCCTTAAATTAAGATAAAATTAAACTTGAAGAGATTTTTTGTAATTTTTAAAAATCTCAGAGTTTTTTTTGTAATTAGTCCAAACCTTAGGAATATTTTTGTAATTGTCTTTTTTTTTATTTATAGATTCTAACAATTTTGATTAGAATATGTTTAGGATATTCTGTTATGAATCGTGTCCATAATCATGGATAGATTCATCACAATATCAGTGTATACTCGGCAATATCATTTATATATATTTATAGTTATATCACTGTCAATTAGGCCAAGAATTGTAAACATAGATGATCCTACATTCCTACTATAACTCATTGAACACTTTAACCATAAGAATTGTCTTCTGCCGAGAAGTGTGTTTTCTCTCTATTGGGGAGTGTGCCCGTTCCCGCCTGGGATTTTCTTTTCTCTTTTTCAAAATTCCTGTTCCATTGCTAGGTTTCCTTGCCTGCGGCTGTTTGTTTCTTCTTCTCAGTCTTGGGGACCTGGTGTTCGTGGTGTCGTTATCTTATTTTCTTTGTTCTTCGAGTCTCCTTTTCTTGCTTTTCTTTTTTTTTTTTTCCTTTTTAACTGTGTTTTGGTGTGTTTTACAGATTCTTCTTGAGATTTGGATTGGAAATCGTTCGTGAACATTGGCGGCTCAAAGATATTGAATTTGGATTCTGTGGGTCATGGCCAGTGAAGTTCTTGAGGGGTTAAAGAAGTTCTCTCTCTCTGAAGCAGAAACAGAGGGCATTTGTATTGAGGAGGGAGATATCTCTAAGGGAGTGGAAGATAGTAAAAGAAGCTTATTTGGAAAAATTCACGGTCATTAAAAAAAAAGTGAATTTTTAGGGCTTAAAAATACTCTACAAGCTATATGGAATACCAATGAACCTTTTCAAACCAGAGAGTTGGGGTATAACCTATACCAGTTTGTATTTAAAGGATTGGAGGATAAAGAGAAGATTCTAAATAGTAGGGCTTGGACTTTTGATAACCAGTACATAATACTTCGTCAGTGGGAGGAAAATGTGGAAGTGAGTAAGATTGAGTTCAGCAAGGTGGCTTTATGGGTGCAAATGTGGAACATCCCTAATCATTGGATTTCGATTGAAACAGGGCTTAAGGTGGGGGGCCTTTTCTCAGAGGTTCAGGATATCTTCATTCCAGAAACAGGGAGTGTGAGAGGCCGGTGTATTAAAGCTTTAGTGCTGGTGGACTTAGTCAAACCCCTGCTAAGAGGAACACACATTAATTTGGGTGGTTGCAAAAGTTGGGTGGATTTCAAGTATGAAAACCTTGTGGGATTTTGCTTTTACTGTGGGCATTTAGGTCACCTTGAAAGAGGCTGTCTTAAAAGAAAAGCTGATCTAATAATAAATGCTCTTAAAGAGGGGGAGTTTGGTGAATGGTTAAAGGCTGAAGAGGGGTCATTCTTACATAAAAAAAAAAGATGAAGTGTTCAAAGAAATAAATGAGGACCCTGCTCTTCCTAGTAAGGGAGGAAAAGCTTTATCTATTAAGGGCAAACCTGAAACAGTTTTGAGGGATGAGGCTTCGAATGATGATAAATTGCTTCCAGTTTTGTGTCCTAAAGCTGCTGATAGTGATTTTGATAAGGAGAATGATGCTGCTATTTTTATCAGTCCGATGGAGATGGATTCATCTCTTATGAAGCAGCAAGGCAGGGTGCAACATCCTAATGAAGGTATGTCTCCAGGCTCTAAGTTGGATTCTATACTCGGGAACCCTCTTGGGATATTACTCCTGGGAAAGACTTTCGGAGGAGTAACAATTATGGTGATGAGCTTAAGTGAAAGAAGAAAGGGGGGCTTAATTCAAACCAGGAGGAAAAATATTGTGCGAAGGATAATGATAAGAACTGTATAGGGATGAAAAGAAACTGGAAATTAGTTGATGAGGAACATATTATTGGAGAAGAATTGTTAGATGATGGAATGGGTAAAAAACAAAAAATCTGTGAGAATGTCAAGGAAGATGTCCAAATGGTGGGGGTAGCCAGCCTAGATTGGCCCCAAATTCATCAATGAGGGCCACAGTGTGGAATTGTAGAGGTTTGGGAGGGCCCTCTACAGTTTCCCAAATCAAGAAAAGTATAAAAGTCCACCACCCGGATTTTATGTTTGTTTGTGAAACCAAAAAAAAGAGACCTTTTGTGGTTACGGTGTGTAAGAATTTAAAAGTTGCTGATAGATGGATTAGTTCTGATCCGGAAGGTATGAGTGGGGGCTTGTTGTTAGTTTGGTCCCCAAAAGTGATTATTAAAAGAATTGTGATTAGTTATTTTTGTTTTGAAGTGGAGTATGGGCTGGAAGGATCTCTTGACGTGGAATGGGCTATTTTTATCTATGGTAACACCTGTCCATTGAAGAGAAAGACTCAATGGGAATATCTTAAAGGGGAAAAGTGGAAATGGGGTGATAAGTGGTGGATTGGTGGGGATTTTAATGACATTGTTAGCAATAAGGAGAAGAGAGGTGGTAGATTTAGATTAGAATCCAGCTTTGCTGGATTTAAAGAGTTTATTTATGATATGCAGATGGGAGAAATTCCATTTTCTGGCCATGAATATACTTGGTCCAACCTTAGAGTGGATGATGGTTTTGTGGAAGAGAGATTGGATAGGATATTTGGCTCACGACCGGGTTGCTTAAATTCCCTCAAAGCCAATGTTAAGCATGTTGTGCGTCATTCCTCGGATCACCAGCTTTTGTTCCTTGAAAGAGAGCCGGATACTGTGAAGTTCAAGAAAAGATTCCAATTTGATTCTAGATGATGTGTGATGGATGGTTGCAATGAGGTGATTCAAAAAGCTTGGAATGTTCAGAGTTATGGTACACATATGTTTCAATTGCAAAATAAAATTACTAATAGCAGACTTAAGCTTTTGGCTTGGAATAGAACAGTGTGTACCAACTCTGCTAAAACCATTGAGGATACATCTAGAAAAATTGAGGCGATGAATAGAGAAGGGGCTTCGAGAGACTGGAAGATGTGGAACACTTTGAAAGGAATTCTCAATAAAGCTTATGTCCAGGAAGAGGCTTATTGGAAACAAAAATCAAGGAATCTTTGGTTGAAGGAAGGGGATAGGAATACAAAATATTTCCATGCTTTCACCTCTCAGAGACAGAAAATGAATAGCATTGAAAAACTGGTGAAGTCTGATGGATCTGAATGTGTTACCAAAAGAGAGGTGATTGAGGAGATTGAAGCATTTTATCAGAATCTGTTCTCATCTTCTTATTCAAGGGCTGACACTACACTGCTTGCTGGAATTCCAAATTCAATATCTTTGAGCAAGAATCAATGGCTCACTAGAAAGATTGATGATCTAGAGATCAAAGATGCTCTGTTTGACCTACACCCTTCTAAGGCCCCGGGGCCGGATGGTATGTCTCCTTGTTTTTTCCAAAATTTCTGGGACGTTGTTAAGAATGATATTTGTAAAGCTGTTAAGAGTTTCTTTATTTCTTCCAAAATGCTCAAAAAAATGAATCATACTCTTGTTTGTCTTATTCCTAAGGTCAAGAATCCCACCTCCATTTCCCATTTTAGGCCTATTAGTTTGTGCAATACAATTTACAAAATCATTTCCAAAATTCTTGCTAATAGATTGAAGTCTTGTCTGCAATCTTGCATTTGTGAATCCCAAACTGCTTTTGTTCCTGGTCGACAAATTCTTGATAATGTTATAATGGCTCATGAGTGTATTCATCACCTTCATAGTAAAAGAAAAGGCAAAAAGTACTTTATGGCCATTAAATTGGATATGGCTAAAGCCTATGATAGGGTTGAATGGAAGTTTCTGTGTTTGGTGATGGAGAAAATGGGATTTGGTAAAAAATTTGTGAACTGGATTTTGTCTTGTATTGATTCTCGATCTTTTTCTTTTCGATTAAAGGGAAGCAAATGGTTGTGTGGTGCCTTCTAGAGGATTAGACAAGGAGATCCCTTATCTCCTTATCTTTTCTTATTATTTGGAAGCATTTTCTAATTTGATTTCTCAAGCTAAAAGTCGCGAATCGCTTTCGAGGATTAAAATCTCTAGAGTTGCTCCCTGTGGTCACTCACCTTTTCTTTGCGGATGATGCATTATTATTCAATGAATCTAGTAAAGATCAGGCTAGAAATTTCAAACAGGTGTTGGATCAATTTTGTAATGCTTCTGGCCAAAAAGTTAATTTTGATAAATCTGCAGCTTTTTTTAGCTCTAATACTCCTGTGGATGTGAGAAAGGATGTTTGCTTTGAGCTGGGGGTATTCAGGAACATTTTAAGATCAAACATTTGGGTCTGCCTCTTACAATTGGAAGATCTAAGAAGGATATTTTCAGATTTGTGTTGGATGAAGCTAACAGGAGGGTCAACAATTGGAAAGCTAAATTTTTGAGTTTGGCGGGGAAGGAGGTACTTGTTAAATCAATTCTCAACTCCCTACCAAATTATGTTATGTCTTGCTATAAGTTACTGTTGGTTTTGTGATGATTATTATCGAATGTTGGCTAAATTTTGGTGGGGTTCTACTGAAGAAGGGAATGATAAATTGCATTGGATGAGATGGGATAAGCTTACTTTGACTAGGGAGGATGGGGGATTGGCTTTTCAGGATATAGGGTTGTTTAATGATTCTTTGCTTGCTAAGCAGCTTTGGAGAATCATTACACAACCTAATTTGTTGATGAGCAAACTTCTAAAAGCCAAGTATTTGAATAAAGTTGGGTTGTTCAATGTGGTTGCTAAAAGCTCGATTCTTTTTTTGTGGAAAAGTTTACTTAAGGCTAAATATGTGCTTGTCCAGGGGTGAGATTTTGTATAGGCGATGGTAAGTCCACAAGGATCCTGGGATCATCCTTGGTCGTGGAATTTTCACTCTCCTTGATTGGTATTGAAGATGCTCGAGTAATCAATTAACCTGGGTCAATCAACTTATGAAGGATAATAATAATGAGTGGAATACTCGAGATTGTTAATAATTTTTTGGGCCACAAGAAGTCAAGCCATAATGAGTACCAAAATTTTCAAACAAGTGAATAAAGACCATATGGTTTGGAGCTTCACTAAAGACTTGAAATTTTTCGTGAAAAGTGCTTATCATATCTTTGAGGGAGAAAAAAGTGAGGATCATTGTGAAGTCAAGGCAACCTTGATAGGATGAGGAAGAGAAAGCAATGGAGGACCCTCCGAGTCTTAAAATCAAGAACAAATTAAAACACTTTTTATGGAAGTGTATCCATAATATTTTACCAAGTCTTTGTGCAACTTAATAAAAGGGGTATGGATATTGAGGTTTTGTGTGAGGGATGTGGGGAGGAGTCCAAACTATTGAGCACTTTCTTTTCCATCGTGATCGAGCAAAAAGGATTTGGAAACTAGCACCTCTTGATTGGAGTGGTATTTATCATGATAAGATGAAAGTTGGTGAGTGGTGGAATGTTGTTTGTCGATCAAAGGAAACTTTGAGGGTAGAAACCGAATACAACTATCCACATATATCCTTTGGTGGTTATGGAAGACTCGGAATGCTTGGAAGTTTCAAAAGAAATGGTTTTTTGATTTGGAAGTCATTTCATTTGCTCTTCAAGAATGGAATGAATTTGATAAGTTACATTAATCACCTTGCGGGGAGTTGTTGCTTTAGGGTTAATCCGATTAAGTTTATGTTCTCTCCTATTTGCTATGTTTTGGCTTGAACTGCTTTGCATTTTTTTTAGGGAAGGATTTGTCGGGATTTATTTCTTGATATTTTTCGATTCTTTGTGTTTTTGTACAGTTCTTTTCAGTTTGTTTGGTTGCTTTTGCCTCTCCATGTTTTGGGGCATTTTCCTCATTAACCTTTGGGTTTTGAGTTGGCTTTGGACAAGTGTGTCCCGATTTGTAAGAATATTTTTCGAGTTTTCTGGTTTTTATCAAACTTTCGCTTATGAAAAAAAAAAAAAAAACTCATTGAACACTTTTACATAAAAGTTGTTAAAAAGATGGCCACTTCGGCTATGCTTAATTTTTTTTGCTTAATGAACCTTAATAGCATGTTTGGTATCAAAGCATCATTATGACCTCGTTTGTCAATGTTGATAGCATTTAAGAAATTGCTCGACATTAAATTAGATTGATATTATAATTTGAAATAATAATGTGTTGAGTAGGTCTCTTGTAAGAGGGTTGTACGATGCGACAGAATAGACTTTTAGAGTAAAAAAGTGATAATTTTAGTATAATGTGATGCTTTAGTGTAAAAAATAAAAATTGATAATTTGTCTGAATACACTAATTTTTCATGTATTTATCACTTTTTATACTAAAAGTATCCCCCATCGCACTGTGCGACCGTCTTACACAAGTTTTTGTCTAATGTGTTTGATATAAGATGACCCCGTTGGCTTTAATTAATGGCTTTAATTTTTTTCTTTTGTTAATGGACATTAATAACAAGTTAGGTATCAGTATCAACTATGGCCTCATTTATCAATTGATAGAATCTTATGCCTTAAAATTTTAAACAAATCAGTTTCTTACGGTGTTGTATGTTAATGTTGTAACACTGAACCAAACAACACAATTACACAGTAGAATAAAAATAACACGGGGATTTTTTACGTGCTTAGATTCCTCAATCTTAATGCACGAGGCCACGCCCAAAGAAGAAACAATCCAATATTAGAAAACAAACAGTTATTACAAATACGATTGGATTTACGTAAAGCATAAAGACTCCATCTTTATCTTATACACCAACACTTGTATAAAACTAATATTCTGATCGATTCTTCCAAAAATCTCAACCTTGTTGGAATCCCTCCAACTTCAAATCCCTTGAACGGTTGAGTCGATACGCACCGTAGATCTTCACCTTCTTCTCCCGAAGAATAAAGTTATAACACAAAGATTTCTTGAAGAAGAACAATATAGCTCAAAGAGTGTCTTTCTCGTTAATCTTCTTCAAAGGCTGAGCTTCCTTTATATAGTGAGTTGGACCGATTCTCTCTTGGCTGGAATCAAGTGAAATGCAGATTTCCAGCTAGAGGTTATGTAACTATAAAAGGAAACCAGCAAGAAAAAAAACCTTTCTTTATGGGTGAGAACAAAGACATAAGGAAAGAGTTTAAATGGCAATTAAATAGGCTGAATAATTCTAGATAATGAATTCAAGATAATCAACAAGCAACTCGAAATAGACCAATTGCCATAAATCAGAAACACAGAATCTGGCAAGATATCAGCCCAAATTCTGCGCAGACGGTATTGCAATGCAGAGTTACAACACTGGATTTTGCACTGTGCAGACAAAAAACAAAATTGCCAATAATCATAACATTAACAATCTTCTCCTTTGACACTTTTGGTCAAAACACAAAATGCAGAAAACAAAAAATATTCAGAAGTGATAGATTTTAATTCCTTCATAGGTTAGCACAGTCAAAATCAGGCATATAAAACACCAATAGCATACATAACAATCAGTTTGTCCAAAATAGCCAAGTTCAAACTATAACATAAGATAATCATAGAATGCTACAGTTTTAATCATCCTTTGACTCCACCTCAGAGTCAGCTATATCATCTTCCTTATCCTCATACTCGTACTCCCCCTCCAAACTAGTCTCTTCCTCTTCACTAGACTCCCCTAAGATTGTGCCCGTTCATGTTCATCCATAGCAACAGCTTCAGCCAAATCCAGTCGTATTTATAATAATTGTTTGTTTTCTAATATTGGATTGTTTTTTCTCTTGGCGTGGCCTCGTGCATTAAGATTGAGGAATCTAAACACGTAAAAAATTCTCGTATTATTTTTATTCCGTTGTATACTTGTGTTGTTTGGTTCAGTGTTATAACATTAACATCAATACTGATAGTATTGAGTAAATTGTTTAGGGTTAAACCAGATTGATAATATAATTTGAAATAATAATGTGTTTGAGACATTGGATTATGATATATAATATTTCATATATGATACTCTTTGGGTTTGACTTTTGAGGGGCAAAATTGATACCACACCTTAAGTTGGATTGTAGACTGGTCCATGATTGCACAATTCCATGGGCGAGGTCTGGATCACTCAAATGCTTGAAAAGTTCAGGTGCTGCTTTTAATATCTTGGGCCGGAGCCCAAAACCCCAATCATTGGACCTTTTATGATTATGATTAAGCATTTATCTTTGGGTAATTGACAGAAATACCAACATTTTTAAGTTAATGTCAGTCTTTTACGCTTTTCGGTATAATTACCTAAATTTACGCTTCTGTCCTTTTTTTTACACAATAATACACTCCATCAAAAAATCCCGGATTTTTTTATGCTTTGTTTCAACATTGTTTTAACATGTTTCAACAACCAAAACAATATAAACACCATACGAAAGCAAAAAAATTAAAAATAGGTAAAAATTATATTTAAACATCAAAAAATTTCATGGAAACAACAAATAAACATCGTAACAACATTAAAAAAGATATAGAAACAACCCCAAAACAACGAAAAAATATTTAAAACACCACATGAAATAAAAATAGCTTAAAAATAGGTAAAAATTGTATTTATACATTGAACACTCATGAAAACAAAAAAAATTATTAGAACAACATTAAAAATATTATAGAACAACACCGAAATAATAGAAACAATGTACAAAATAATATATGAATAAAAAACATCATAAAAAATAGGTTAAAGTTGTTTTGAAACATCGAAACAACAAAGAAACAACATAGAAACAAATAAGAAACAAATTTAAACAATATCGAAACAACTTATATAACATGTAAAACAATGCAGGAACAAAAAAAACGAAAAAAAAAATAATTAAAAAATATGCAGGAGCGTAAAAAAATAGGTACAAAAGTAAAAAATTAGGTACGAAAGTAATAGGAGCGTATTGTGTGGTATGAGGACCAAAATCAGCGTATTCCATGTATTTCCCCATTTATCTTCTGTTTCTTTAATCCCAATCATAAAAAAATGAAATTAAGAATCCATTCCTAATTTTTAATCAATTGAACTAACATTTGTGCGCCTTGCCAAAAATAGCTTGTTTTATAACTATACTTAATTGACTAATTTCTCATGTGGTTTAATTAATTGTAAGAAATGAAATCAAAACTAGAATCATTATCGTCCAACCAACAAGGAGATGAGAAGAAAGATATAAATAGAAAGTCGAATATGAGAGTTTGGTTGTATTGTACTAACATATTGGCCCAATTTTCAGTTTCTTTGTATGTTCTTCTTTAGACTTCTAACATGAGAATATGCTTAGTTTTAAGTTTTGACACTTGATCCGAACAAATGAAGTTGGCATTATTGTGATTTGAGTTCAAGAAAGTATGGCGGGTATCAATTGATTGATTATGAAATCTACAGTAAAACAAGACTTGATTCGATGAACCTAATACACATGAGGCAATAATTCCTAGCAGCGTAAAAACATATACACTCCGTTAATAAATTTCTATAAAAGTACGCCATTTACATTGAGTATTTCTGATTTTCAGTCATTTTATTTATATTATTTATGATTCTATTTGATTTTAACGTTGGAAGGTTATCTTTGGGACACGCATACAAACTCATAAATCGTAACCAATGTGTTTTTTTTACTAGTAGGAACTCAATAAGGAATCAATCATTGGCAAGGAGGTACCTCAAAAAAAAAAAAAAAAATTCACTGGCAAGGAGGGTCTTCGAGGGTGAATTTCAAAGATTTAGAGGTGTTTGGATTTAAATCGCATCATTGTAGCAACGTATGTTGAAATGACTCATTTGACGTCAAGAAAAATATAACATTGAGTGAGGCTAATCATCCCGACATAATCTAGTCCTCGATGGGGCTACTCGTCTTAACTCCGCAGAATCATCAGTAGTATGTCCCTCCACCACGGACCCTCAAAATTAAATACTATTTGTGTTAATGATTTATTTTGATATATTGTCAATGCATACACCAAAAAAAATATAACATTAGGTGAAGCTGACCCTCCCGATATAATCAAGTTGGAATGGGGCTACTCGTCTTAACTCCTCGCAGAAATCATCATATTATGTCCCGCCACCATGGACCCTCAAAATTAAATGATATTTGTGTTACTGATTTATTTTCAATGCATAATATCATTTTTTAAATTATTGATCTTAAATGCTATAAAACTCAAAAAAGAAGAAAACAAATCACATATTTCACCCTCTACTAGAGTTTGATAGCTTATAAATTACAACTTTGAAGTTCCAACTGTCCACCATAGTACGCTGTCAAATTCTAAATTGTATCAAAACCCTAATAAAAACTAAATTTTTACATTCATTTGATTTGATATTTAAAAAAAAAGGAAATTTCCTCGATTCAATCTCAAATGGCTTCATCAGAAATCGAAATCGTCTCGGATTCCAACGAACATAAGAACTACAATGGAAACCCTAACGAAGTCCACATCATCGACGTTTTCTCAGCCTCCGCCTATGGAGACTTTGAGAAGCTCCGGAAGTTCGTTGAGAACGACGGCGTTTCGCTCTCCCAACCCGACGGGAACGGCTTCTACCCCCTCCAGTGGGCCGCCCTCAACAATTTCGCCGACATTGTTCAATACATCATTGAAGTAATTTCTTAATTACTGTACTGTTGTTTCGCGTTAAATTGGCCGATACGGTTCTGGTTTTAGCTCAATTGGAAATTTTATGCTATAATTTTCGTTTTGGAAGCGTGGTGGAGAAGTGAACGCGAAGGATAATGCGGGGCAGACGGCGTTGCATTGGGCGGCAGTTCGAGGGTCGATTGCTGCTGCAGATGTGTTGCTGCAGAATGGGGCACGTGTGGAGGCTGCGGATGTTAATGGTTACCGGGTAATTATAGGCTTCTGTGACGTTTTTTTTTGCTCATGCAGAAGAACTGATTTTTATGTGTTGATGGTTCTGAAGCTGTTTCTTGTAAGAAGAGTATGGGCTACGCTGCTAAAGACGGAGTGCTGAATTTTTTCTTCTGCTTGGAATAATTGATTTCAATAATTAGTGATGTTCTCCTGGTTTGCCTGAATAAGTAAATGAGATGAAAGTGGTGTCAACAAAAAAAAAAAAAAAAAAAAGTAAATGAGATGAAAGTATGAAGGAATTTCCCAAATTCTGATGGCGTGCCAACAACAACCATGAATATATGCAGTAGCATATTGATTATTGGAAATTGTGAATGAGTTGTGCAAGATGATGCCTAATGTGCATGCTGTCTATGATTATAATACTAGTTCCCTTTCTATCTCTCTTGCTCGCTTGCTCATATGATTATAATACTAGTTGATGGTTGTTTTGGGAGCTTGCTGGCTGGATAATGCTCTATGTAGATTTCAGTCTTAGAAATATGTGCTGAGCAAAAAGGGTGTTTTTTCTATGGAAATTGATATTAGTTTGGCTGTGTTGCCACATGTTAAATTGTTTAAAAATCTAATTTGTATTTTGGTTGCAGGCGGTTCATGTTGCTGCTCAATATGGACAAACAGCATTCCTGAATCACATTGTAGCTAAATATCACGCTGATTTTGACGTACCAGATAATGATGGCAGGAGCCCTCTGCACTGGTATGTAAACTTACTATGAATTTAGATACATTATTCCTTTTACTTGGAAATTTGCCTGATTCCACTTTCATTCTTATTATCTGACAAATTTCACTCTCATAGTGTAAAGAACGGCTTATTCCATACTTGTATCTTTGACCTGAATTCATTCTTATATTTTCTAATTATGTGGTAGGCTTCGGGCTATATGCTTTGGAATATTAATTATACAACACTGTAGTGTGTGAAGCCTGTTAACTTAGTTACTGTCATAGATCCATTAGAAAGAAAAGTATATGATTCTCTGCAGAATTTAGGCTTTTGCTATGAAGTCTGGCTCAAATATTTGACATTTCTGAAGATCGTGATCGATCTTGGTTTTTCCCTCTTTTGTTCTGAAAGGAATTGTAGCTGTAGGTTTTTAAAAATATCATTCATCTGGTCGTGAAATAATTTCCAATTCTTTCATTAGTTTGGGGAAGCAAGTTTGATTGGAGGAAGGATACATACTTTTTCAGTAATTTGAAGGATACATACTTTACCCCTCTGGCTTACTTCTGTTATGAGATTTTTCAATTCAAACTAATCGGTACCACTCACATATGTCACATTTTTTTTTTCTTCCCCCAACTTAAAGTTTCCGTGTTGGATCTTATTGTTGTTTTTCTACGGTGGAGTTTCTAAAATAAACTCATATTAAGATTCCCCTCACAATATTATACCTCTGGATTTTTATGCTCATGAGATAATTTTTAATTTTAAGTAAAATGATACTAGTTAAAATAAATTCACTTTCACTACTTGGTCATGTCTGCACAAGAAAATCATTGCAATCTTTTACGCATATGTAAAATTACCTCACCTGGAATACCAAAATGTTTAAAACATCAAAATTTAGTTCTCAGATCTCCGTTTGATAACTGTAATAATGTTGTAAGAGAACTTGATTATTCTTCATTAGATGAATACATATTTATACAAGTATTGTGGGAGACACACCATAAAAGTCTCATTCCCACTCCCTAAAATACTCCCTAAAGTGCTCCACTATGTTCCCTAAAAGATTGATTAAACTAATTATATACATTAGCTTTAACACTCCCCCTCAAGTTGGAGCATACACATTGATCATGCCCAACTTGTTACAAAGATAATCAACCCGAAACCCATTAAGTGCTTTTGTGAAGATATCACCCAATTGCTCTCCAGTTTTCACGTATCCTGCAGAAATCAAGCCTTCCTGTATCTTTTCTCGGATGAAGTGACAATCAATCTCAATATGCTTTGTTCGTTCATGAAAGACCGGATCGACGCAATGTGAAGTGCAGCTTGGTTGTCACACCATAGCTTAGCCGGTACAGAAACTTTAAAACCAACTTCAGTGAGGAGTTGATGTAACCATATTATTTCACATACAGATTTAGCCATAGCCCTATATTCTAATTCTGCACTCGAACGTGAGACCACGTTTTGCTTCTTGCTTTTCCATGAAACTAGATTTCCTCCAACAAATACGCAATAACCTGAAGTAGATCTTCGATCTTCCTTGGACCCTGCCCAGTCAGCATCTGAAAAACCTTCAATCCTAGTATGTCCATGATTGCTATATAGAATTCCTCGCCCGGGTGCTTCTTTCAAGTAGCACAAAATACGTTCGACAGCTTTCCAATGATCTATTGTTGGGGAAGACATATATTGACTTACCACACTAACTGAATAGACAATATCTGGACGAGTAACGGTGAGATAGTTTAATTTCCCAACCAATCTCCTGTATTTCTCGGGATCCGTAAACAATTCACCTTTCTTTGTAAGTTGTTCATTAGGGATCATTGGAGTGCTACATGGTTTAGCTCCCAATTTTCCTGTTTCAGATAATAAGTCAAGTACATACTTTCTTTGAGATAAAAATATTCCTTTCTTACTTCTCATTACCTCAACACCTAAAAAATATTTTAGTGCCCCTAAATCCTTTGTATGAAACTGTGTATGAAGAAAAGCTTTGAGAGATGACATACCATCATTATCACTTCCAGTAATGACAATATCATCAACATAAACTACTAATAGTATGATGCCAGTTGTGGATTGTTTGTAGAAAACTGTATGATCTGATTTACTCTTCTTCATCCCAAAATTTGCAATAGCTTGGCTAAACTTCCCAAACCATGCCCGAGGACTTTGTTTCAAGCCATATAAAGATTTACGAAGATGACAAACTTTCCCAGACTCCCACTGAGCAACAAAACCGGGTGGTTGCTCCAAGTAGACCTCTTCGTGAAGATCACCATGAAGAAATGCATTGGTAATATCCAATTGATGTAAAGGCCAATGATATGTTGCCGCCAATGAAATGAATAATCTGACAGAAGTAAGCTTAGCAACAGGAGAAAACGTGTCAGAATAATCAACTCCATATGTTTGAGCATATCCTTTAGCAACAAGTCGTGCTTTCAATCTAGCAACAGTTCCATCCGGATTAGTTTTAATAGCAAAAACCCATTTACAACCAATAGCTTTTTTACCTGCAGGTAAGTCAACTAAGTTCCAAGTACCATTATTGTCTAAAGCATTCATCTCTTCAATCATAGCCTTGTGCCAACCCGGATGGGATAAAGCTTCATGAACAGTTTTAGGTATAGAGATAGAATCAAGAGATGCAATAAAAGAACACGAGGATGGTGATAAATGATTATATGATACAAAAGAAGATATGGGATAAGTACACTGTCGTTTACCTCTACGAAGCGCAATAGGGAGATCATCACTTGGATCGGATCTGATGACGGAAGAAGTGGCGCAAGACACGGAGCAGGAGGAGCAGTTAGTAAAGATGGGTGGCGACGAGTGTAAACTTGTGTTATGGGAGGTTTAGCAGGACCTAGAGAAACGTCTGAATCAGAGGATGTAATAGTGTAGATTAGGATATCATCGGCGTCCCCAGGGGTCGAAGGACCGGTCGAGGGTGCAAATGGAGTTTGTTCGAGAAAAGTGACATCAGCTGACACAAGATACTTGTTCAGATTGGGGCAATAACACCGATAGCCTTTTTGCACACGTGAATATCCAAGGAAGATGCACTTTAGAGATTTGGGATCGAGTTTCGTAATATGGGGTCGGACGTCCCGAACAAAACAAGTACAACCAAATGTTCGTGGCTCAACTAGAAATAAGGATCGACCAGGAAAGAGAACCTGAAAAGGAACGTCGCCAGATAGAATAGAAATGACATACGATTAATCAAAAAACAAGTAGTGGAGACATCATCAACCCAAAAATGTTTAGGAATGTGCATTTGAAACAGTAAAGCTCGAGCAGTCTTCAGAAGATGTCTATTTTTGCGTTCAGCAACACCATTTTGTGATGGCGTATCTACACAAGAAGTTTGGTGAAGAATGCCATTTTGTACCATATATTTTTGAAAGGATTCTGACAAGTATTCTTTAGCATTATCACTGCGCAAAATTTGGACAGATGTATTGAATTGAGTTCTGATTTCGGCACAAAAGGTAGTAAAATGAGAAAACAACTCAGAACGATTTTTCATTAAAAATAACCATGTCATTCGAGAATAATCATCAACAAAAGTGACAAAATACTTAAACCCAATTTTAGACACTACATGACAAGGACCCCAAACATCAGAATGAACTAATGCAAATGGAGCATTAGCTCGTTTATTGACTCTAGGAGTAAAACTCGAACAATGGTGTTTAGCAAACTGACACGACTCACACTCAAAAGCGTAAATATCGAAAAGCGAGGACACGCTTTCTTCAACGAAGAGAATGAGGGATGTCCTAACCGACAATGATGTCTTAGTAAAGGGGTCACATCTCCAGAACAAGCAAGAGACTTGGGAATCTGTGTATCAAGGATGTAGAGGCCCCCTGATTCATGTCCTTTACCAATAATCTTCTTCGTCATAAGATCCTAAAACAAGCAAAAATCAGGAAAAAATGAGATACAACAATTAAGGGAGCAGGTAAGTTTACTGACAGAAACCAAATTAAATGATAAGTTTGGTAGGTTTAAAACAGATTGTAGAGGAAGGGAGG
The DNA here is from genome assembly GCA_016081115.2 of Rehmannia glutinosa. Taxonomy (NCBI): domain Eukaryota; kingdom Viridiplantae; phylum Streptophyta; class Magnoliopsida; order Lamiales; family Orobanchaceae; genus Rehmannia; species Rehmannia glutinosa. Next base: position 42,039,436 of record CM071929.1, on the reverse strand, counting down.
GTGTGGATATAATGGTGCCAGATCCTAAAACGTGAGATGTGGAACCATCTGCTAAGGTAACCGATGAGCTAGAGGCATGAGATTTAAAGGAAGTAAAAAGACTTGAATTACCTGTCATGTGATCGGTTGCACCAGAGTCAATGACCCACTTGGAAGATGAGGAAACAAGGCATGTTTGAGGTTTACCTGAATCAACAATGGCAGTGATTGAAGCAGATGAAGACTTTAGAGATTCTTGCATCGGGAAAACTTAGATAGTCATCTACAGTAAATTAAAACGGACTCGAGAAGGAGCATTAGCGGCGAGATGTCTTTGATTGACTAAATCGATTCTTTCGCTGTAATTTTGGACAATCCATCTTATAGTGTCCGGGTTCGTGACAATATCGACATACAATGTAGCTCAAATCTGATCCCCGAGCCCCGACATTCTGATGAAAATTTCGCCCTTGATTGCCATTTTTGTACATCGGTTTTTTTGAGTCAGAAGTGTGACTAACAAGAGCACCATGAGTCGGAATAGGTGCAGAATGTTCGGTGCGAAGGACTCTACTAAAAACGTCTTGAAGTGATGATATCTCGGGGCTAGACAAAATTTGAGATTTCGCAGTCTCGAATTCAGAAGGTAAACCTGCTAAGAAACTCATAACAACCATCTTTTCGCGTTGAGCTACCTGAGCTTTTACATCAATACTGAATGGAAGTAACATGTTAAGTTCCTCATGAGTTTTCTTGAAATCCATAAAGTAATCAGTAAGGGATCTGTCACATTTTTCTGCACGATAAAAGGCTTGACACAAATCGTACATACGTTTGATATTTCCCTCCCCCGAGTACACAAATGCCAAGTAGTCCATTAATTCTTTAACAAATTCACAATGATTTATCATACCAACAACATCACTTTCAATCGAATTACGAATTTGTAAAAATAAACGAGCGTCGTCCCGTAGCCAGGAGACCTTTGAATCATCGGTAGGCGGATCATCAGTTAAATGTTTGTCCATAGAAATACTTCGCAAATATAACCGAACCGTTTTACTTCAGTCTAAATAATTAGACCTATTAAGTTTATGGTCTGTTATTTTAGACATAACCGGAATCACCTCAGTCGTAACCACAGATTTCTGTTCAGTCATTTTTTTTTTAAATATCGAAGCTGGGGGAAAAAAATTGCAACAAATACGAAACAAAAGAAAACGAATTGAGATTTTCACAAATGGGCAGACAAGAGGAACTAAAAGCCAGAAAGCATAATGTTTGGCCAAAGGCATAATGTTTGGCCAAAGGCGGACTGGAGCAGAAACACAAAATCGAACAAAATTGGGATTTCAACAAAAGCAAAACCTCAATTGGATGAACCAAACAGAGGAACAAAATCAGAAATTAGAATGGTTGACTGAAGGACCTAACCTGGACAGGAGTCACCTCCCTTTTCTTTTTTTTTTTTTTCTTTAGAGTGAACACAGTCACAAACAGAAACCCAGTGCAGTAGCTGGTGGAGGTTGCGAACCAGCAACTGTTCCGGCGAGTGGGGACATGACGAACCGGCAGCAGTGATCGGAGTATGGGAGAAGGCCTAACGGCGATGGGCGAGCAGTGTGGCAGTGATGGTGAGAGAAATAGACGGCACGTAGGTATGTGCGCTGAAGAAGGAAACCTACGCGTGTGGCGTGCACGCGCCGGCGTTGTTGACCGGACTCCGAGTCAACTGTTTAAGAAGAATAAAGGAAAAATTATTTTCAAGAGCTTAAAAAATTATTTTCATCTTAATGTTAGTCAACTGTTTAAGAAGAATAAAGGAAAGAATATGTGAATATCTGGTTAACTGTGCTTTATTAATTTTTTTTCCTAAATGCACCCTTGTCCTTATTGAGCCTGGTTTAGTTTATCCGTGTATGTTTCTAGAACTCGAGTGTCAATCATTCATGGTCAATGTGTCGTTGGTGAATTACGTCTACAAGCATGCTTCCCTTTCAAATCTATTTGCTTACGGATTAAGTTAATACTCCCTCCGTCCCAAAAAAGATAGGCCACCTTTCATTTTTCACGGTGTTGTAAAAATCGGCCTAGCGGCCGCCAGCGCTAGCGCCCCAGCCGATCCGATTTTGTCCAAATCGCCCAAAAATTGTTTTGGCAAAAAATCGGGCTGGCGCCGCAGCGGCACCAAATTGAGCTAGCGCTCTCAGCGGCAAAAAATCGAACTGGCGCCCGACTCAGCGGGCTAAAGCGGGAAAAATCGCCAAAAAAAAAAAATAAAAAATTAAATAAAAAAATAGTGTTGTTCCTAGGCGGCCGCCTAGACGCTAGGCGCTGGTGAACCGCCCGATTAGCGTCTAGCGATTTCTGCAACCATGTTTTTTCGTCCGTCCCAAATTATAGGCTTGTTTCCTTATTGAGAGTATTAATTATACAACAATAAGCTAAATTACTCCTATTTAATTCATTTGGAATGATATACCATTATTTAATGCAAGGACAAAATAGGAAGAATGTGGAAAAAAATTATAATCCCAATTACATTTATTATGTTTTCTTATTCTGTGTGAATTCTTCTACTTGCCTATCTTTATGGAACGGAGGGAGTAATAAAATAGTGAAGATCTCTAATTTGTTGTGGCCTCTAGCACAATGTCTGTTGTATTGTTCTTTTATCTGAATTCGTTGCTTTCTTGATTAATTGACACAAATCGCTCAGTTGCTTTTCAAATAGAGCCATACCCATGTTCGCGAAACAATGCTAGTTTGTTTTATCTTTCCGTTTTCTGATTGAATTTTAATAACTAAACTGAAGATCAATAACTGATTGTGGCTTCTAGTATAATGTTTGTGCAAGTGTTCTTATATTATGCATCGAACTATGCATTCTTGAGTAATGACATGGTGTGATCCTCTCTTGCTTCTGAACAGGGCTGCTTACAAGGGATTTGCTGATACTATTAGATTGCTTTTGTTTAGGGATGCTTGCCAAGGAAAACAGGATAAAGAAGGTATCTTTCAGTTTGGTGTAGTATTTTCGTATTCTGAGCTATATATAACTTAAACAGATACTAATGTGGAAATAAATTGGCAACTAGATGCCTATTGAAAATTAAACTTATCCAACCCACAGACATCAATTGATTTTCAATGATGATTTTCTACTTTCAACTACGGCATGATGTAAAGCTTACTTTGGTCTATATTGCATGGATGAAAACTAACATTCTTTGTAACCGATTTTTTTCTTTTCATACTTTGCGAAAGACTAGTATAGGATTTAGGGGTTACGGATATGCTATTGAAATTTGTGTTTTTCTGCATATATTTTATGTAGAATTTGTAGGTTCAAAAAAAGTGGCTTTGGTTTCATATATTTTATTCTATGTTTAGACTTTCGAGTTTAGTGAGGAAAAAAAATAAGGGAAGAGTTTCTTGATTTGCTTTTAAAGGATAATGATGAGATAATGTTTGTACAAATATGGGTTCGTCTGTTTATGTTTCCAAATCTACATTTTCAGTTTATTGTTTAATCGAATCTCACCGAAAATATCTAATTTTCTCATTCGATCTATCCTTAAAAATACTTCCCAAACTTCTATCCCCAAATTTCAAAACTTTATTCTCAATTTTCAAATCTATATTACACTAGTGGGACCCACCACAACCAATTATATCATGTTATACATTATTTTCCCCACAACTACATAATTTCAATGGGACAACAATGTAATAAATTATTAAACCTAAATTAAATATTTAAAATGGTTCTACCATTGTCAACTATATCTAATGAAATGGAATGACATCATTTTAGCGTGATCCATCACCAACATATACCATCCTAATAAATTGTCATAGTTAAATATTCAAAGTGGGCCCACGACATATGTCTACTAATTTTATAAATTATGGAAATGATTCCACCAAAAATTATCAATACAATCATAATTTGAATTCACCAACCAAACATATCTTCATTCTCATACCTATTATTATCCTTCAGAAATCATTCATCTAACATATTTTCAATTTTAGTACAAGAACTAAGACAACTTTGTAAACTTAATTGGTTCATTCGCGATGGTATTTGGTCTATTGGCAGTGGTAGCCGTGTCAGTTTCTGGGATGATATTTGGTTTGGGCATAGGCCGCTTGCGGATCATTGTTTGGATCGGCCGTTGGGTCATATGACGGTTGATTGGTTCATTCGCGATGGTATATGTGATAGAGATAGATTGTATCAGGTCTTGGTCTCCGGATGTGGGCTTCCTGAGAGTCTCATTGAGGATATATCAGGGGTTCCGATTCTCAGGGTGGGGTCGAGGATATCATGCGGTGGATGTTTACCTCTCATGGTGGGTTTCTATGTCTTTTGCTTGGGATTCTCTCCAGGGGTAGAAATGCTCGTAACCTTTCGTATGGTGCCATTTGGAACGATGCTCTTATTCCTACTATCTCTATTTTCCTTTCGCGCCTCCTTCGTAATCTTCCTGTGGATATCAAGCTTCGGCACGTGGCACTTCCTCGCCTCACGTTCTTCGGGTGTTGCTTGAATAATCCACACTCATCTCCTCAGTCGAATCTATCCCTCACCTCTTTTTGATGAATGATCTTGTTCGGTCCGTGTGGAATCACTTTCTTCCTTGGTTCGACACTACACTTCCACACACCACGATATGATATTGTTCCTTTCATTTTGGAGGAATCGCACACACGGATCACACACGAGGCACTTGAGTTTCTTGGTTCCCTGCTTGATTTTATGGTTTATACGGGACGGAAAGGAATAGTGTCAAGATCGACACATTCCTTTCTTGGCTTCTCACATTATTTGGCGAGGTGGAGCGGTATCTCGGATTCTTGTTTGGTCGGCGTTTGAGCCCTTCAGATGTCCGGATGCTTCCCTCTTGTGATTTTTGCGGGGAATGCTCCACCACAGTTTTTCACGCATGCCCAGGTTGGTGATTTGGCGAGCCCCTCGGTCTCCTCGGATCAAGCCGAACACGGATGGTTCATTTGATCGAGACACATTGATTTTGGCGGAGGGGGTTTGATTCGAGATCATTCGGGCAGACTAGTGTGTTTTTTCATTATTCTTTCCGGGCGGTGTCTAGCTTTCATGCCGAGCTACTTATTTGGAGATGGGGCGCGGCATGCCCGTCGGTGTTCTCTTGATTTGGATCGAGTTGGGGGCGGCGGTGGTCACCACGATCACTCTCGGTGGCTCGCTCTTGGCAGTCAAAGACACCCTCATTCGCATTCGGAACATGCCGAGGACCTTCAATATTCGATTTCCCACACCCTTTTTATTTTTTCAGATATCTCATTATGATAGTCTTTCTAGATATCGTAGTGATAGGTTATTTGTTCTTTGATTTTCTCACGCCTTGACGGACATGACATTGTATGACATTTTGATTATTTGATATACAGGTAGGGGATCACGCCTCAATCCCCCACCCCCCGGGGTGTTATTTTGCTTTAAAAAAAAAAAACTTTGTAAACTTAATTGGAAATGCCGGAAATTGAAAATGAGAACGAAAACATAAACAAACTGAGTCTATGATTACATAAGATATATATATATATATATATAACATAGTTATCAATGTGATAGGCAATGTTAAGGCGGCAAGTCATGACCTAGCATCCGACGGCCTAGCGACAAAAGGCCCAAGGCGACAACAACCATAATGCATGCTATATATTTATATTCTTCTAATTCAACTATATAAAATAAAAAATCGTATCAAACAATAATATATTATATCAAACACCAATATCAATCATCAAGCAACAAAAACGCAAGTCAAATAATCAATAATGTCAAAAAGACAACATCTCTATTAAATCCCATTCTAGGCAATTAAAGTTTTCTTGAGCAAGCTACACAAATCATTCACTTTCAAGATCTTTCATTTCATCTCCATCACTATCATCAACATCCAGTCCTTCATTAATGTCCGAGCTAGTGGAAAGAGGCGAGCGGAGCAACGGTGGATGGACTAAAGCGCAGTGAGTTGGGAACGTCGACTGAACGACAATGATTTGAGTTTTAGGTTTTAAAATGTTATTTACGAGAAACCCTTCTTAAATATAAAAAAAAAACTAAAGACCATTCAGTCGACCAGCAAAGAAAGGCGTTGCCTATCGCCTCTTGAAAGACAAAATGAGGCGACAAACCATCGCCTCTCGCCTAGGCGTGGCCTAAGCATCAATTTATAACCCGTTACTTATTTTTCATGATACCCAACTACATTCCCAAAGTATTTAAAATTTTAAACTTACATTCAGTTTTTTTGAAACTGGAAATATGTTGAATATTTACATTTTAATGCTTTTTTGATTTGTCCTTTTTCCTTTTATGTTCACTAAATCTTTATTCAAAATGGAGCCCTATAAGCTTTTTTTTAATAAGTTTATCTCATAGACCAGTTTTCAGAATCACACACACACTCTCTCTCTCTCTCTCACACTCAGCAGCCATGACTTCCCTCCTGCTCCCCATGATCCCAAAAAGGGAAAAAAAAATGAAGAGTAGGAATAAACCAAGCGCATTACCTGACAAAGACATGATCTGGTCATGATGTTCTGTTCATAGATGCGTGGTTGGGTTTGGACAGTTGGAGAACAACTGAAAGACAAGGGTAGAATGCTTTATGTTGGCCTAGGATAAGCTGTTGGACAGATAACAGTGTCTAGCTAAACTTGTCGTTTAGAGCCTGTGGCCCAATGTAATTTTCCCTCTAAGACAGTTCTGGTGCCCACATCTTTCTGTCCATTTACATATATTTGTGAATCTAAAGATAATTAAATCATGAAATTGATGTTCGCATACATTATTCTTCTTGCATTAACCTTTATTCTTTCTTTGGGCTGGGACTGCATTTATTTATTAAATCAAGTAACATAATATCTGGTAAATGGTGTGGATGTACAAAGGGTAAAAGGTTATATCACTGGGTCCTTGGTGCCCTGAGTTCTGGCCTAATCTGGTTTACATATAGTTGATGCTTATCTTTTTTGCTAGGTTGTACACCTTTGCATTGGGCTGCATTGAGAGGAAACGTGGAGGCATGCAGTGTGCTTGCCCATGCAGGGTCTAAGGAGGAATTAACATTAAAAGATAAAGCAGGAAAAACTCCAGTGGAGCTTGCGTCTGATAAAGGTCATCGGCATATCGCTCTTTTCCTTGTATGTAACTTTATTGGTAATTATGGTATTTAATTACGGTTCGCATTAGTAGTGGACTAATACAGGATTTATGTTTTAAACTTTCTAATGTTCTACGGTCATCAGTATTTGTTGTGTAGCTTATGTTTGACAATGAGTAACGTAATATCATTAGTTTCGTAGATATATATATTATACTGTAATGGTGCTGATGATATATTTGGTATGTTGTTTTTTATTTTAAGGGGAGATTATAGGTTTTATTTGTAGACGTAGCAAAGTCAGAGTGCGTATGGTTTGCTGTGCTATTGCGGTTCTGATAATGATGAGAATGTGCTGTATGTGGCAATGCAGTTGAAACTAATAGATGCTGTTGCCAAGTATGTGGCACATTAACTTGCACTGGTGTTATTGGCTCCTCTGTTTATTTCGACTTAGACAAGGTATAGGTGTCTACCCACTGAGTTATAGATCAAAAAGTCTCCAACACGCAGTTGGGATTCTGTATAGCCCGGTTCTTAACTTTAGCACCTGGGGCATGTTGAAGCTCAGGTTGTTGTCTCCTATATGATCGAAATGAAGATATGCTAAGATTGTTTCTGGATCCACAGTTCTGTAGAAGGAAAGCTGTATCAGTGGCAATAAATTCCCATTCAGATATCCTTTCTTCTTTAATCACTTTGTTTCTCCTCTAGCTTTCTGCAACATCCTTGTTCTGATTTTTCCTTGTAGGACTTTTTACGATATCATCAGGATGACATTGAGTGATCTTATCTGATGCAGTCAAATGCATTGCGGCGCAAACCAAGAGCTGGAACCACAGGATTTGCTCTGCACACCGCTGGGAAGTTGGTTATGCCCCAATTCTGTTCTCTTTGATTGTTATTAATGCGATTCTATTCATCAGCTGTGTCCTTCTCGGTAAGTTGTGATGTTTTTCCATTTCCATGGGTGGTTTGATTACCTAGCTAACTGTATCCTTCTTGTGGTAGCTCCTAATCTAACAAAGGTTACTGCAATGGTTGGACTTTGGGGATGGACCGCCATTTCTCTAGCAGTTGGCTCTTTATTCATGCTTGTCAGCTGCAGTAGGTAGAATTTTACTCTCATTTTTAATGATATGTCAACTAAGTTAGGAAGGTGCATAAAACATTCTTTTTTATATGAAGTGAGGTATGTGGACTACCATCTGCACAATAATCAGAACATATGGTTGTTCAGAAAAAAAAAAAAAAATCAAAACATATGGTGAAGTCTTTCTTCTATCTCTCTGAATATTATGTTCAATATTCACACATATGACTCGGGAGAAATATTTTTAACGAAAAAGTAACATTTTTATTCCATACAGCATTGATATTTTTAAAAATTGAATTAAATGTAACTGTCACAAGCAAAAATTGTTTTCTGAGTTATAACTTTATCTGCCTAATGTTCGTTCAGAACAGAGCCTTACCTTGTCCTTTTGCAAAAGCTTTTAAGCTGCAGTTGGTGATGTTTGTCTTCATTTTGCTGCAGCAAAGATCCAGGTTATATAAAAACAGGGACAGGTGACCGTTCTGATGCTGAGGTACCGATCTCCTTTTCAATAGTTGGTTGCAGCCTGGTTTTTTGAGTTACTTTATTTTGAACTCATATACTGTTCATCTCATGCAGGATCATTTATTGAACATTGATTTGAATAGTAACTCTATTTGGAATGGGAACTGGTCTCAACTTTGCCCTACCTGCAAGGTTCCTCCATGATGTTTATTTCTAATATTAATGAATGAGAAACAGAGATGACTTGTGAATGATATGATCTCTATGATGCATTGTTGTTTCAGTGTTCTAATCTTTATGTTTCATCTATTGCTACATGCACGTCCAGATAATAAGACCTGTTCGCTCTAAGCATTGTGCCATATGTAACCGCTGTGTGGAGCAGTTTGACCACCACTGCCCCTGGATCTCAAATTGTGTGGGAAAGGTATCAGATCCTTTCAATGTCTGCATAGTGGGACTTTGGCTTTTTCTCGCGCAATGATATGTTGACAATTTTGTGCTGAACTGCCTCTTCCTTCTACTTAGATGTCAAGTTAGGTCAAAGTACCTGATGTAGTCAAAACTTAAGAGTTCTTTATAATTTGCATAATCTGTAAAAAATCACGCCTAGGGCTAGAAATAAAATGTTTTTTTCCCAATTCATGTATTTGTATATATTTACCTATTTGAATTATTTGATATTATGGTTACGATATGCTTGTTGTCTGCTCTTTGCCTCATACCTATTCTGGATGAATTGCTAGCTACTCACTGAATGCACTAGATGTGTGCTCTTGTGAAAAATGCTGTTATATTTCCATAAGTCGTCATATTGATTTGCACTAAATAAAAACTTCTTAGGTTTGTATGAGTTATCACAGATCTACACCTCTTCTGCTATGCATGTGAATGTGAAAAGTTGCCTTGAGCACATAAACTCTCTAGTTTTTGATTTGTGAAATAACTGGGAGGAGTATTGAGGTCCATTACTCAGAGAAGATCGAATAAACTCCTTTTATGCTTCACAATCTCTTTTAGTGTAAACACTGATGTATGTTACAGATGGGTGATACACCAAAAGGCCTGATCCCTTGGGACTGTATTATCATTCTCTCATCAAGTCGGTTTGATAAACTAATAATTTATTGACTTGGTTTTTTACAGTTGAATTTGTATTGCCAAAGTCATTAAATGAAGTTTGCATTTTAGTTTCCAAAAATAGTTGGCTGTATTTGGAATAGTTAATCATTCTCTCATAGACTCATAAAAATCATCAGTGTTCATTTATGATATTGTGCCTACTAGATTCTGGCAATAGACTAAATCAATAATTCTCTTAACCGCATTATGGGTGTTTAAATCTCTCTTTTAACGGGTTATGTGCTAGTTTCTTATTGATGGAAGTTTGACTGGCATTCTTGTTTTCTTCCTTCTGGGCTAAATTTTCATTCTTGGTAACACTTCATTTTGAAATTTGCAGAGGAATAAGCGGGAATTTGTTGTTTTTCTCTGCATGGGGACTTTAACATCATCAATTGGTGGAGCGGTCACTCTACAAAGTACGTTGTATCACTTCTACTTACTATTAGTTTTGAAGCTTGAGTTGATAATGGTCCCTAAATTTTCAATAAGTCTCAATTCATTCCCAGAGTTACAGTTCTATCAGTGATTGCCAGTGAATGTTGCTTTTGTCTCAGTTTGGTTCTCTTTATTGAATCTCCGTAGTTTATGGTTGGATTGAAGAATTTGGAACTTAGGAAATTCAAATCCATAATAACTATTCCCTTGGGCTTGTTTGGATAATTTCAAGTTGCAATGGGGTTTCAAATCCATTAGCACCCCTTTGAGTTACTTTTCCATTAGAGTACAAATCCATTTAATATTGAAGTCGTTTGAAAACCTTAGCTCTAAAACCCTTTGTCAATCGAAATTCCTCTATCCAAATGCAACCTTAATGAACTGATCAAAATGGCATTGTGTTTAAGTCCTCGAGAAATACGATTACTTCTGCCTAAGCTTTGGAGTATTAGTGTAGGTTTACATTAATACCCTCATAACATGCACTGGCTAAGAGATGGGTCTTTTTTTTCTCCTGGTCACTAACGAGGTTTAGAAAAGTGGACCAAATGGATAGTGATAAAAATTTGGGAAATGACGTATTAAATTGATACTGCAGTGAGACTTTCCTGAAGATTTTATTGTTGTTAACTCTACAACAACAAAAAAACAACAACAAACTAAGCCTTAATCCCACTACGTGGGGTCGGCTATACGGATCATATCGCGCCATCGTTTACGGTCATAAGCCATATTTTCGTTTATTTCTAGGTATAACATGTCATGTTTAATAGCTTCTTTCCAAGTCTTTTTAGCTACCTCTTCCTCTTTTGATTTGTGTGAGTGATTCTCTACCTTCTAAACGTCGCACGGTGCATCTAAAGGTCTCCTATAAACATGTCCAAACCATCTTAATCGTGTTTCTCTAATTTTTCGTCTATTGGTGCTACTCCCACTTTGTTTCTAATGTGTTCATTTCTTATTCTATCTAACCTAGCGTGTCCACACATCCATCTTAGCATTCTCATCTCTGCTACCCTCATTTTTTGTTCGTGTTCATATTTAGTCGCCCAACATTCCGCTCCATAAAGCATTGCGGGCCTTATGGCCGTTTTATAAAATTTTTCTTTCAATTTTAATGGTATTTTACGGTCACAAAGGATAGAAGATGCACTCCTCCATTTATTTCAACCCCCTTTGGATCCTATGTGTGACATCTTTATTGATTTCTCCGTTCTCTTCAATTATAGATCCTAAGTATTTAAAACTCTTTGTTATACTCACTTCATGTCCATCAATTTTAACCTTCGTCTCATTGTTCTGTTGTTTTTACTAAAGTGGCATTCCATGTATTCTGCGTTTTAGCCCTACTTATAGTAAAACCTTTTGATTCTAAAGTGCTTCTCTCCAAACTTCCAATTTTGCATTTACTCCTTCCCTTGTTTCGTCAATTAAAACTATATCGTCCGCAAATAACATACATTCAAGGATGGATTTTTGTAAGTGTTTAGTGATTTCATCAATTATTAGGATAAAAAGGTGCGGGCTTAGAGCGGATCCCCGATGCAAACCGATAGTGTTTGGGAATTCACTAGATATTCCTGTTGGTGTCCTGATACATGTTGTTATACCATCATACATATCTTTTATGGCATCTATGTAGCTATTTTTATTCCTCTTTTTCCAATACGCGCCACATTATATCACGGTTGACTCTATCGTATGCCTTTTCAAGATCAATAAAAACCATATGTAAATCTTGTTTTCTCTCATTATATTGTTCACATAATCGCCTAATTAAGTGTATAGCTTCAATTGTGGATCTTCCGGCATGAAGCCAAATTGATTATCTAATATACTAGTTTCATTTCTTATTCTTGCTTCTATAACTCTTTCCCATAGTTTCATTGTATGACTTATTAATTTAATTCCCGTAATTTGCACAATTTTGTATATCCCCTTTGTTTTTATATATAGGTATCAATATACTTTTTCTCCATTCATCAGGCATTTTCTTAGTTTTTAGAACAACATTAAATAATTTAGTAAGCCATGATATTCCAACTCCACCTAAACATTTCCACGCTTCAATTGGTATATCATCTAAAGCAATCGCTTTGCGATTTTTCATTTTGTTTAGTGTTTTTTGTTTCATGAAGTTGAATTCTACGATAAAAGGCACGGTTTCTATTCGATTGATTGGCCTAGTTCCCCTAATGTGACTTCATTCTCTTCTTGGTTCATTAAAAAGATTATTGAAATACATCCTCCATCGATCTTTTATGTCCTCGTCTTTCACTAAAATGTTTTCATTCTCATATTTTATGCATTTAATTTGGGTTAGATCTCTTGTTTGTTTTTCTCTAAATTTTGCTATTTTATATATATCTTTCTCTCCTTCTTTATTATCTAGTTTCTTATAGAAATCTTCATACGCCTTGGTTTTTTTTGCTTCATATATTGCTCTTCTTACTTCTTTTTGGCGTCTTTGTATCTTTTAAGGTTTTCTTCGTTTTTACAGGAATACAATACTTTGTAACTAGTTCGTTTTTCCTTTACCTTTTCTTGGATTTCTTGATTCCACCACCATGACTCTTTATTCCATTTATTACCATTTGACACCCCTAATGTTTCTTTTGCGATCTTTTTCATTTGAGTAGTTACATAGTTCCATGTTTCATCGGCTTTGTCTTCCACTTTCCAATCAATGGTTTCTACTAGAGATTTGACAAAACTATCTCTTTTTTCTATATTCTTTAAGTCCCACCACTTAATTCTCGGTATGTTAATTTTCTTTCTCTTTAAGTGTATGTTAATAAGTTTGATATCCAAAACTAGTAGTCTATGTTGGGTGGTGAGGCTTTCTCCAGGTATTACTTTGCAATTTTTGCATATTTTTCTGTCGCTTTTTCTGGTTAGAAAGTAGTCAATTTGTGATTTGTTAGGACCACTTTTAAATGTGATTAAATGTTCGTCTCTCTTTTTAAAGAAGGTATTACCTATAATAAAATCATAAGCAATCGCAAAGTCAGGATGGTTCTACCTCATTGTTACGAGCTAAAGCCATATCCTCCATGGACCCTTTCATAATCTTCATTATCCTCATTATCCTTTCCAACATGTCCATTTAAGTCTCCACCCATGATGACTTTTTCATTTTGAGGGATTGATTGCATTAGAGTTTCTAAATCTTCCCAAAATTTAAATTCTTTAGTAGCATCATCTAATCCTACTGAGGTGCATATACACTAACAATATTTATAAGTTCATTTTCCGCTACAATTTTAAGGGATATGATTCTATCTCCTTTTCTAGTTACTCTTACTACTTGATCTATGAAGAGAGGATCTACAATGATACCCACCCCATTCCTAGTTCTATCCTTTCCACTATACCAAAGCTTATAACCCGTAGTATCTAGTGTCTTAGCCTTCTCGCCTACCCATTTAGTCTCTTGGATACACATAATATCTATGTTTCGTCTTTTCATAATATCTACGAGCTCTATAGTTTTACTCACAAAGTACCTATGTTCACCGCCAATTCTATACTTTCTAATTTTCTTATTATCATTTGTGTTCCTCTTATTAGTGTGTGAGGGCTCTTGTGTATTTTTCACTACACCCAAGCCCTTACGGAGGTGTAGCGGTCCTTGCCAAGACACCGATCGGACCTCGCGGCGCACTCCTTACGGGAGCATCCTAGCCTTATCACGATGTCTTATATGATCCATACCATAAGGAAATGACAAGAGTTTTACGTTGGCTGTCGACCTAACGCAACCCTCCTCCTTTATCCGGGCTTGGGACCGGCAACATATAGACGGGTTGCCCTGTCTATATGCAGGCGAAGTTATTGTTGTTAACTCTAGAGGTGGAATAAACTTATCAAATAAAATGATAGCTTATGTTATGAAACAGGAATTTGGACATCTATACCAGCCTTGTCAACCGGAGAAACATGGACTCATTATGTGATTTTTAACCATCCTGGTATCACGGCTTTCCTGGTCATGGATGCAGCTATCTTTATTGCTGCAACAGTCTTATTGTCGGTACAAGCAGCCCAGGTGAAGATTTGTCTTTTTTTTTTCTAATATATAATTTACATTTTATACCATTTTTCTTTTCAATGATTACTGGACCTTTTTAGTACAACAAATGCTGCTTTTGTACATATTATTTGCTTAAATTCTGAGGTCCACAGTATGCTGAGTACTATCTTCGACTTTCTGATGTTCAATATTAATGTGCTTCTAGCTTGATATGATACTGTCCGTCATCTTGTGGCTTCTCTGGTACTCTATTTAATATAATCAGTTAGGTTATATGATACATTCTGCCTGTTTAGATGACGTATCTGGTTTCAACAGATCATGTCTAGGGTTTCTATAATCTCTTTCGACATTTCTTGTAGTTTTTAAAATTAGTTTTTGCAAGTTCTCAAGATTTTTAAATCTGTACCTTACTGAATTTGTTTTTTTTTTTTGGTACCGATCTTTTTATTACTATAATAATATGCAATTGATGTGAGCATTAGCTATAATGAATGGCATTAATTTATGAAAAAAAAGGACAAAAAAATGTTGAAAAAGACAACCTTCTGATTGAGTTTGCTTGATACCCTTATCATATATGTTTATTATGTTTGCTTCCAAGTTTTATAATGGTAACAATGGTTTTTCTAATGCAGATTGCTCGAAATATCACCACAAATGAAGTAGCAAACGCAATTCGTTATGGATATCTTCGGGGCCCAGATGGACGGTTTCGAAACCCATATAATCACGGTTGTTGGAAAAATTGCTCTGATTTCATAATAAATGGCCACACAGACGATGATGAGATTGCTTGGCCTCCGCTGCAGCAGGTTGTTAGGTAGTATATATGCGTGCTAGTTGATACTGATTGGGGATCTTATCACTTTATATATGCACAGTATACTGTATACTTTCGTATACTAATGTAACAACTTTTTTTCCCAATTAAAACAATTCGTCGTGTATAATGCAGTATTATGTATGAAGGAGAACTTCCATGTTTGTGATGGGTTCTCATGTGAATATACATATGCTTGTCTACATTGTCTTAGTTTTATTAGTTGGAGAAATGAGGTTGATAAAATATGAACAATCACTGGCAGTTCAATAGTAGTATTCCTTTTATGTAGATTGAAATCTGATATGATTTCAAAAAAAAAAAAAAATTTTGATATTTATAATATTTGAAATCTCAATGAATTTATTATATAAATACGAATTTTTTTATTCTCAATTCAACAATCCAAAAAGAGAACGGAGAGATGTATTTTAAATTTAGGAAATGCGCATGGTGTGCAAAATAAGTACATTAATGAGATAGGCGTGCTTGCCAGGTAGGAATACTGTTTAGCATAGTACATGTACATCCATCCATGTAGGAATGCAGCTATCTAGTATGATACACATTTACTCGAAAAAATTGGCTTCTATTCCTTGCAAGACATTATTAAAAGGGGGATGAGATCTTCTATTTCACTTTTCCTATTCCACTCCCTATTATCTTAATCCATTGAAACGAGGCTTCCTGTTTAAACAAAACACACAGTGGGAGAAAAAAAAACAGAATGAAAGGAAACTGTTTTTTGTTTGAAATCTGATACAATGATTAATCCAAGGATATCTTGATCACATAAGCAATGCCTTCTTGACCTTGACTGTGTATAAAGAACAAAACACAACACAAAACACAAAGACAAAATGGAGGGGGCGTGCCAGCACTATACATTTCAGCAATCCACAAAGAAGTTGATAACATTATCAACTCTGCTGAATACCGCTAGGCCATGTCTGATTCTTCACAGGTTTCAGAATGCCTTCTATCTCCGGCAGTGTTTTTTCATCCTTCCCGACCGTGGCAAGTTCTATTGCAGCTGCTACATTTTCATCGACCTGATTATAAATAAGGTTTAGTGAGTGCAAATCAGATTCTTTACATACTTAATTCTTCACAGTCGACCATGTTAATGTTACGGCAACGTAGTAACATGAAACATCGAAGAAAGTGCGGTGTTGATTTAAAAAGCCATCAAGGGACCAGTATACCTTTTGATAGTTATGCTTAAAATTTTGTCAACCAGGTTTACTGCTCAGTCTCCACACACATCCAGTCATCCAGATAAAACTTCCACTTATAGAACACAACAGGAACTGGAGTCAGCCAGTTCTAAGATTGAAAATCGAACTAGGCACCCCACCCCCACCCCCACACACACAAATGGGGTCATTCGATACTAGAAATTACAAAGTAGCCTGCTATCGCATTAATAAAAACACACACTAACGATAAGATTTCAGAATCTATTAGCGTGCACCATTATGTTTGGCCATTACACAAAATTCACAATTCTCAAATAGATGGTTGCAAATTTGCAAGAGATAGGCACTTAAGGCAAATATAGTAATCTCATCATACACTTTTAAATCTTATGATAAGGAATAATCATTTTCACTATGGTGAAGTTCTTCAAACTAAATCTGGTCCTTTAGAAAACAGATAAATTTACAGAAACTAGTTATTTTTGACTACTGTAGTTCAGTTAAACCCTTTCTATCTCCATTTTTCATACATTATCAGTACAAATTCAAGTAATTAGTGTTTTGAAGAGTAAAAATAGTCATTAAATGATCAGTATTAGCAATCAAGGACAGTTCAATCATTTGAATAATGAAAAACACAGCATGGAGTGGAGTTAAAACTTGTACAGAAATCAGGAACCAAAGGAATTTATTATACTTCATATTTTTTACTATAACATGCATATTTAATCTGATACCCTGGCGCTGGCACATCTTTCTAAATGATGACTCATATCATGAATTCAACTGGAAAGCACAGGAATTTCGTCCCTAGTACCTTTGTGTAGCTAAACAGGTAGAGATGAAATACGAAATATAGGTCATCATCATCATCATCATCAACTGCACCTTATCCCACTACGTGGGGTCGGTGGTGTAAAGTTTATAGTGT
This sequence comes from Rehmannia glutinosa, assembly GCA_016081115.2. NCBI lineage: Eukaryota > Viridiplantae > Streptophyta > Magnoliopsida > Lamiales > Orobanchaceae > Rehmannia > Rehmannia glutinosa. The sequence goes on along the minus strand of CM071929.1, from coordinate 42,022,193 downwards.
TAATTAATTGTCTAAAATTATTTAACACTACAAATTCACACAAAAAGCAAAGTGGCAAAGTTTTACGCCGGATGTCCTTCCCGACGCAACCTTCATACGAAGGAGAAATGAGATGAAATTCCAAAACCATCATCATCATAGGTTTTTCCACTTGCATGGAAAATACGAAATATAGGTAACATATTTAAAACGGACTAGGGGTTGAAAACTGTTGAAGAAAGTAAGATTTGGAGATAGGTTGAAATGGATAAATATTAACCTGTTTGACTGAGTTCATCCCAACCAATATAGTAGAAATATCTTTATTTGATAAGCTGTATTGCACGGCCAACTTCGATATATTCTTTCCTTTCTCTTTACAATAAGCAGCAGCAGCTTGACACGCAGCCTGAGAGGAAAAACATTAAGAAGCTTAAGTGCATAACCTATATAAGAAACATACAATAGATTTGAATGTGAATATTAGAACAACAGTCAAGAAGATTATCATGGATATCAAGCTGCACAAGGTCCAGGAGTAGCTCTTTTAGTTTGAAGTACGATACAACAATTGAAACTACCACTGTTCTGAAAGCATTATCCAAGTTCAGAAGTGCAAAAAAAAGAAACAATTACCTTGAGTTCAGGGGGAGCAGGGTGCCACTCTGGAGGGCCACTTTCGGTAAGAAGACCCATCGCTAGTGGAGAAGCACTGATTATACCAACACCCTTGCTCTTCAAGTAAGGTAGTAGATCCTCCAAGGTGGAATCATTGATACCGTAGTGACAATATGACAGGATTACATCAACTGTTCCAGGTGGCACTCTATCCAGAACATAAGAGAAAATTCCCAATGGAAGCCCTGTTATTCCAATGAATTTAACCTTTCCTGCTTCCTTTAACTTAAGAAGTGCAGGGATTGTCTCAGTCACAATCTGTACACGGAAAACAGACCCAATTAATTTAAATCAACAGACAGAAGAAGTTACTTAAATACAAATGAGATCAGAAGTTTGTTGCTCCACAAACCCCCACCAAACACACACACACACACACACACACACACACACTCTCCCACAAAACAAAAATAGGATACCGGAGATTATACAATCATTTAAACAAATATCGGCCCAAGAGAACATGATTTACATTTTGTCATTATCCATGAAACAGACGGAAATAATAGGTTTCAAACAACAAGAGTTATTATATATCTGTAGCAACTTGAACGTGAGCTGTGAATCCTACATCAAGCAGGCATAAAATGTTTAGCTTCTAGAAGGCATTCTGAGACTCGTGTGAGGGTTCTTTGTTTTCACTCTTCTTTGTCAATAACAAATATGACATTTAGTGAAGTTATCAGAGATGAACCCTGAATTACTTGAAGGAAAAAAGCCATGTAGAATTTTCCACAATTCATCTTTTCCACAGATTCATCGATCAAAATCATCATAAACAAAACGGAAGCAGGGTTATGCCTGCTGCCATTTCATTAACAGTATCTACAGCAAGTGCAAGTTTTCGAGTGGACAAGTTCTCTGTCTTCTATTAATATGAGCTCAAGAAACTTAGTTTTCCAGCAATAGAGATAAAACTGAAATAGAACCTGGTCAAGTGAGCCAAATTCGATATCATGACACTGCAGGATATCCACATAATCAAGCTGCAATCTTTCCAGGCTCTCATCAATGCTCCTTGTCACTCTTTCAGCACTAAAATCAAAACCCTCTTTATACCGCCCACATTTTGTCGACACAATGTACTCATTTCTAGGAATTCCCAAAGCTTTCAATGCTTTACCCAACATTTTCTCAGATAATGTCGCTCCATAATACCTAAACATCCAAAAGGAAATAACAATATTGGAATTTGATCAAGCCCCACTTAGAAAAACTAATTGGATTCCCAACCAGAAACTGACTAAAACGTCAAGAAGAGTGGCCAACAGAACAAATAGAAAAAGGGACAAATTGACAAATCCCACAAAGACGAATTAAGATCAACAAGTAAATTTCCACCCCCACAAAACATAGAAAGGAAGAAAAAAAAATTACCCAACATACAGCAAGAAATCAATTCATTCTTCCCATGGAATGAGGTACAATAACCGATGGCTAAGGTACAGCATTACGTTCAAGCAAACCAACAGCTCAAAAGAAAAAAAAAGACAAAAATGAAAAATGAATTGGGAAGCTGATTGAATTACGGTGACGTGTCGAAGAAGTTGATTCCGAGGCTAAAAGCTCGGCGGACGGTGGCGATGGCGTCGGATTCCGAGACGACTCCAAAAACATTGCCGAGAGGCGAGGCGCCAAAGCCCACGCAGCTGAGCTTAAGGCCCGTATTGCCCAACGGTCGGCGCTCCAGTGGGGTTGCCGCCATCATCAATGTGGAGTGTGAGAGAGTGGTTTACAAAATGTCGCAAGGATAACTGTTATCGAGGAATATGATTTGTTTGAGAAAATTGCATCTTTAGTCCCATTAGATTTGTTTTGTTGCAATTTTAGCCCCTTTTTTGCAAAATTGTCCTATAGGAACTAGGGATGGCAACATGACATTTAACAGGTAGATGCGGGTACACACCCACTCCCAGATCCCAATGGAACGAGTATTTGTATTCTTTTTTTGATTTGGGACAATATGAGATGATAAATTACTACCCAATTATATACGGATAGGTTTGATTTTACCTTGAGATACCCACTATCCAAACTCGTTTACCCTTAGTAACCTACACCTATTTTTTTCATTTAACAATATATATTTTTTTCTTGAAAGTTCAACATGGAATTTCATTTTGTAAAAAAAAATAAATGGAGTTGTTACTTTCTTTAAATCTGTGATCCTATCAACTCTGTTTTATCTTGTTAAGCTTGATATAACACCATGTTTGGATTAAATGATTTATAGTGTTGATTCTACAGTTGTAAAGAATTTATTGGTTGCATTTGTATTTATGTGTTGCTTTGATTTAGTTGATAAATGATGATAGAATGTAGTGACTTGCAAAATTGAATATAGTTAATCATTTCAGTTATTAAGAATTTAATATATTATACAAGTTCTTATATAATAACTAATTTTCCCTCAGAAAATATATAATAACTAATTTTTGGTAGAGTACCAATTTAAATAATCATTAATCATATTCATATAATTGTAAGTTTTTATATAAAATAAACAGATTTTAGGTGGGTACGTGTAATATGTAGGTATCAACAAATAAATTTGGGCTGTGTACGAGTAATAGGTGTAATTTCTTAATCGGGTTTGGGACGAGTACATGTAGTATTAATATTATAGGACTCGAATATGAATACTATTAAATGGGTGAGTACCCTACCCATTGCCATCCCTAGAAGGAACAACTTTCTAAAAATAGTCCCACAAGTGCATTTCTTAATGGAGTGATCACCAACTCCGTTAATTTCTTACTCCAAGCTTTTCCTTCTCATTTCATGCTTATCTAAATTACAAAAATGAGTTCTTCTTCCTTCTCAACCTCTTCAAATTTTATTTGTAATTGTGGCCAATTTGCTTGGTTGAGGACTTTGTGGATAAGATCAAAAAACTATCATTCTCGAGTTTGTTGCGAAAAATAAACACTTCACAAACTAAAATTGATGACTTACAATCAAGAGAGAAGGATGTGAAATAGATGACAAGATTTTGGAAGACTGAAAAAGACATAAAAATATTTTAATAATCATAATTGTAGTTTCTTGGCTCCCTTTGTTATTGAAGTTGGTCATGTAATGCAACCCAATGCAATCCACGTCCTTGCCCTTTCTGTTTTTGTTGTATTATGTCTATATTGTATGTTTGTGTAATCAACCCATACTATGAGTTTAGAATATTTTGGCTTTTGTAATGCAACGCTTATGTTTGATTATGCATTTGTTCTAATCTTATGGAAGCATCTTATTTTCCATTTTATATTAAGATGCTTATTTTTTTATTCCTGTGAGACCATTCAAAACAACAAAAACAAAATAAACTATAAAAAAAAAAATATCCATTGTCAAAATAAGTTCAACCCCAAGATTCTTTTCCGTTAGAACCTCTGCATAATCCCATAACATGGCATATTGTTCTTCATTTGTACTCATAATTGATTTCAAAGCCTTTTGTTTTGCCCTATATGCTGAAATGGAGAAATTATGAACCCTGATATCTCTAATAACATCATTTCTGAGTCATCATTTTGCCCCGTTTTGGGTTCATATCTAAAATCCTCTTCATATCTCTTTGCCAGCCAATTAGAATTGACATTATTTACATGAAAAGACCTTGTATATTTATGAGAAGAGTTATATTCCCTAATCTAAAGTACTCTTCACTCTATTTCTTCAATGCATTTATATGCCAGTCACAACCCTCATCAATACATCTTGTATACATAATTCTTTTATCATTCTTTGTTATTTTCAAATTCATCTTTGTCTGAATAACATGAGTATGGACAACTTCTCTAAATGATTTCTTATTTCTGAAAACTTGTCTAATTTTAAATTCTTGTTTGATATGTCTATGTCTTCAATATATGGAAATTGTTCACTATCAAATACATGTTCACTGCTTGTAAAAGGCGACTCACTTGATTCAATTTTTAGTTCATTTCTTTCTCACTCAACTTCTTTGTCTACATTTTTATCAAATATTATGTCATACATAATAAGGTCTTCACTATCATCCACATTCTGTAATAAAAAAAATCATAATCTTCACTATCATCCACAATTTCAGCCCCATATACGTTCCCAATTTTGGCCCTATCTTCAGTCCCAATTTCCATCTCAACATTTGGTAATCCTATTTCAGCCTCCATCACCTAAATCTTCATAATTATCAACTTAAAATTCAATTTCAATTAGATCAAAGACGGGTGGCAGTTCTATTTCACCCACCCTGTTTCATTTTTCATCATGTTTTCTACTTAGGTTCATCAACACACTCTTCATTGGCCTCATCACTCTTTGTTTGTTCATCATTTATTAATGCTTGTCTATCTATATATATATATTTATTGTTGTATATTTACATATAATATAGTGTATTGCATTTATTGCATGACATGCCATAATATCATTTTAGCTAGGCATTCATTTTATGCATATATTATATATATTATATTTTATATAATATATGAATGGAGGAAAGAAATAAATAATATGGACAATAAATATTATGAGATGAAAATGTGTGTCTTTTCATGTGAAGGCATCCATTGGGAAGGAATGCAATGAATAGATGCAACCTTTGGATGAGTAACTTCCATCCGTTGAGAAGAGACGCGACTGTTCAACGCAACCCTTGAAAATCTATAAATAACTTCAAGTTATTCTATAGAAGAAATGAGAGAAGATGGAGAAAAGGAGATGGAAATTTTATTCCATAAAATTCCTACGAGATTATTTCTTTCCTACTTTCTATTGTTGTTATTTTAATTACACCTTGTGATTTATGCTCCTGAAAAATTCTAAGAAGTGTAATATTGGAATTTTTGTGAAATAGGCCAGTATCCGGAGGTTAATTTAAGAACCATTTATACCATAGTGGGAGGAATTAATACCTTAAAGAAAACATCTTTAAGATGTGCCTAGCCTATACAAAATTCGATTTCGTTTTCATAAACATACTCCATTACCCACTATTCGAGAATTATATACAACAATTTTAAGGTATTAATGATCCTACAAATGGAGTATGTTATCATGAAGTGTACGTGAAGAATCAGTAAAGCAGTATGACGAGTAGCCTAGACAAGGAGTACAATTACCCCTTCAAGGTTGTATTAATCTGCGGGCATTTGAAACTTAATTTTGTTGCGATGATTCGCCGGAGTCTCTTGGAGTCTAAATCCATTATCGATGTCGAGTTCGTCACTCGACACTCTTCAGGTTCTTTTCACACTTCTAATGTTATTATTCTTAATTTGACTATTTGAAGTTGTGAGTTAAAATATATATATGTAAATATATATAAGAGATTTATTTTCAATAAAACGTAATAGTGAATTTGTTGTGGGTGGCTACAAGCATTAAGTGATTTACTTAAAATTGAGTGCATTTCCATGTCTTATGTGTTGGGCATCCACCATAAAATGAAGAAAGAAAAGTCAAAGAAATGGGGCTAGTGAAGTTAATGGACGGTAGCCTCCCATTTCCCAATATGTAGAAAGGTTGCAAAAGTTGGTTGTCATTTTTTGACCAAGCTGCTGCAAATTTCTCTATAAATATAGAGGTGGAGAGCAGATGCAAAACCATGGCAAGCAAGGTAATTTGCTTGGTCATCCAACCGGGTGGAGAGAAAAATGAGTGTACACACCTGGGGAGATCAATTTGGGTGAGTCAAATTGTGATAGGTGCGAAACACTTTCGGGGTATTTTTTCTCGGAACACAAAGGGTTGGGAGAGATTCTTTGATAGCTAATAAAGTGGTTGTACAAGTCTTTTATTCTTGGGTTTGGTCCATAAAACTCAAGGAGTGTATTTTTCTTGTATCGAGAAATTCTTTATTAGTAAAGAACGGAAACTCTCGTGGACGTAGGCGGGTTTTGCCGAACCACGTAAAATCACCGTGTGCATTTAATTTCCGTCGGTGTCATTTATTTTTTGCCATCATATTGTTGGTGTGATTTGCCGGATATTAGGATAAATCAAATCTCGGACCACAACACGCCTCCGCCGCGCCCAACAAGTGGTATCGAGCTACTTGGTAAGTAGGGCAAGGTAGAAAATTGAGATTTGAATTTTCCGGTGACACTTGTGTGGCGATGACAAATCCATTCAAGGTGCAACAATTTGACGGCAAAGGAATTTCACTCCTTGGCAATAAAGGGTGAATGATCTCCTAGTTCAACGGGGGCCTGGCAATGGCGTTGAAAGGAAAGGGGAAAAATTGACAGATATAAAAGGTGCACAATGGGCAAACTGGATCAACCTGGGGAAAGTTGATGAAAAGGTTGAGGAAGAAGATAAAGCCCTTTTACTTACTTGCCTCTATCCGGATTCATATGATAGTGCGGTGACGATGTTGCGATACGGAAAAAGACACACTGGGCTTGGAGCATATATAAAAGCATCGTTGTTGTCCCATTAAAAAAAGGCAAACCAGGAGGAGGGACATGGACATGCTTTGGTTGCTCGGGGAAATGAATCGTCCAGAACGGAGAAATTTCGTGGTGGATCTGTGAATCGCAGGTCGATTCGAGGACCAGGGGAAAGGGTGTTGTATGCTATCGTTATCACAAGAAGGATCACGTCAAAAGAAATTGTCCTCGGAGAAAGAAGGATGATAGCGGTGGCGGTGGCGGTGGTGATGCGGTGATAGCTACGGAAGATGGAGATATCTCACAGTCTCCACAAGGATTGATACTTCTTCTCGAGATTGATGGATTTTAGATTCGGGATGCGTAATGCATGTGTATTCCAGAATGAATTATTTTGATTTACTTCAATTGAGGGCATGAATTTTGTTCTCGGGTGATGGTTCTACTTTTGGAATCATGAGATTGGAGTGGTGAAAATCAAAATGGGTGATGGAGTGGACCGCTTTGGGTGGTGTGGCCTATGTCCCAAAGATACGGATGAATCTAATTTCTAGTGCAAGTGGATTCCAACAAGTGCGATATTGTTTGTATGTGGAGTCCTGAAAGTCACACGTGGCGGAAGGGTCTAAGGGTGAGAGAGAAGTATCGAATTTGTATCGCCTGGTGACCTCAAGGATTCGGGAAGTGGTAGCGGCGGGAAGGCTTCAAGGAACAGAGACGGGTGTGAGGAAAATCTGCGGGCGAGAGGATGGATTGGGGTCGGTTCCTCTCCGGTAGTCAAGCGATAGTGTTGTTTGATCGATCGCACGCGTGTGCATTGGCCGATTGAATCGGTGGAGTTAGGACCTTCTTGATTCGGGCGAGAGCAGGATCAAGCCAATGGTGTTTGATATTTTTGTTTTGCGGATGATATTGTTTTATGGTGGAGTGGAGATTGTTGGGCATCCACCATAAAATGAAGAAAGAAAAGTCAAAGAAATGGGGCTAGTGAAGTTAATGGACGGTAGCCTCCCATTTCCCAATATGTAGAAAGGTTGCAAAAGTTGGTTGTCATTTTTGACCAAGCTGCTGCAAATTTCTCTATAAATATAGAGGTGGAGAGCAGATGCAAAACCATGGCAAGCAAGGTAATTTGCTTGGTCATCATCCCCAGGTGGAGAGAAAAATGAGCCGACACACCCAGGAGATCGATTTGGGTGAGTCAAATGTGATAGGTCTGGGGGAAACACTCGGGGTATTTTTCTGCCGGTAACACAAAGGGTTGGGGAGAGATTCTTTGATAGCTAATAAAGTGGTTGACGAGTCTTTTATTCTTAGGTTTGGTCCATAAAACTCAAGGGTGTATTTTTTCAGATCGAGAAATTCTTTATTAGTAAAGAACTAAACTCTCGTGGACGTGGCGGGTTTTGAACCACGTAAAATCACTTTGTGTGCATTTAATTCTGTCGGTGTCATTTATTTTTTTGCCATCATATTGTTGGTGTGATTTTTAGGATATTAGGATAAATCAAATCTCGGACCACAACACGCCTCCGCTGCGCCCAACATTATGTGAATTCTTGGTAATTTGTGTGGTTATAGCCCATGTATTGAGTCCACTTCAAATTTACTGATTGCCGTTTGATTGACTTGTTTGAATTCAATGAAATTTAATTTCTGGATTGAATTTCCGAATGGGATTCAGTCTAAAAAAATGTCTTCCGTATTTTGGTTTCACGGTTTGATAATTGAAGAGTACAAATTGGACTTGAATTTGATTACGGGTTCCAAGAGTTTAGATTGTGGAATCTGTTCTTTATTAGGGTTAAGAATAAAAAAAAAATTCGGAAATCAATTATGGATCTTGCAAAATAAAATTATAATGAGAAATTGAACTTATTTATGAAACACCGACCGCACTCATTGGTGGTTGTTCAGTCACCGTCAAAACTCAGCCGCCGTCTGATCTTCGGGCATCAATGCGACGGCTTTGATAAATGGAGAGAGGGTTACCGCCTTCTTTACCGCTGGTTTTGAAACAGGGCAAGTGTGACAGGCGGAGAGCCCATTCGCGTTACACCGCGGGCTGGTCGCGAGAAAGAATGGGTTTTGATGGCGGCGGACATGAGGACTCCAATATGGTGGACGGCGGTTGTGGTGGCTGGCCCGTGATGGGTTTCAGGCTATTTTTTAGAAGATGGCTTATTTGTACAAATTTTGTGAATTTGGGGTCATTTTAGTATTTAAAAAAAATCTTGGTTTCATTTAATAATTCAGCCTGATTTTACTGGAATTTTAAATTCTCTTTGTAGCTTATTCACAATTTATATTTTGTTTGGGAATTACATGTTGATTTGTTGTGAATAATTGTTACTTTGGCTTAAGTTGAATTTTTGTGTTTATTTTAATTTTAAGTCTAAATTTGGATTTTTGTGACCTCTTTACAATTGATAATTTGGTAGGAACTTCATTCATGTCTTTAAGCATGATTCGTTATTTCTTGTTAACAATTGTTGGGCTTAAATTGAATCGTTTGTGTTTATTTTAATTTTAAGTCTAAATTTAGATTTTTGGACTTAATAAAAATTAGACTTTGAGCCTAACTGAGTTTTGTTACTCATGTACGATTTATTTCTGATAGAGATAAATTGGAGATGACTCATAATGTTGTTCAAACTAGAGAATTTGATTTTAAGAGTAGCAAAGTAGAAAATTGTGTTTTTACTAAAGTTACTCTTGAGAAGGTTATAGTGATGCAAATTGAGCAACTTGTATGATTGATTATAAATTGACCAGTGGTGTGTTGTTCACTATTGGTAGTGTCTTAGTTTCTTGGGACCAATGGTTCCATAGTTGCTTGGACATCTAAAAGACAAACTTGTGTTGTTTTATGATTTTATCTTCTAATGAATCTGAGTGTATAGCAATATTTACTGCGAGTAAATACATTATGTGGCTTAGAAGATTCCTTAGGCGATTTCATTTGTAGATCCTAAAAAGGGTCATACTACTTTGTATTGTGATAATCAAACTGTGATTTACAATACGAAGAATTAGAGAATATTAATCCATAGCAAACATATTGCTATGAGGTATAATCATATCAAAAATATGATTAAAAAAGGGAAGATTGTACTTGATCTCCCTATGAGTCATATGTTAGTTGATCCACTAACAAAATCCTTAACTGGTGAAAGGATCACAAAGATCATGAGAGATATGAGACTATTACCCGATCTTAATAATGTCTTGATGAAACCAACTCTATCTTAAGGTACAAGTCACACATTTGTCACCTTATGTATGAGAGTTAAAAAGGCAATTCAATACTAGACATTGGTGAAATGGAAATTTGGATACATTTCAAGTGCATATCTTAAAATAGTGGGGGTGACACTATTTTTCAAAGTTTCATATCTGATCTATGCACTTAACTTACCATAACAAGAGTAGGTTGGATTTACAATCCTTAATAGACTTATAGCATCGTGGAATGAGTTATGGACATTCTTGATAAGTCTACCTATACAAATAGAGAAGTGAGAGGCCGCTTCTTATGGATTACTCGGTAAATCCTAGAGTACTTGTGAAAACCAGGATTCAGCACAAGGCCCATTATAAAGGTGCTGCCAAGAATAAAAAGGAGCATGAATCGTACATAGTGAGAATGTGTTTTCCTAGTGTTACATATTCAACCATAAAGTTAAAGGCTCGTCCACTTTATGGGTATTCACTGTGTAAAACAAGTTGTATTTATTTTTATATATTATATGTAAATAGTGGGGGATTGTTGTATATTTACATATAATATAGTGTATTGCATTTGTTGCATGACATGTCATAACATCATTTTAGCTAGGCATTCATTTTATGCATATATTATATATTATATTTTATATAATATATGAAAGGAGGAAAGAAATAAATAATATGGACAATAAATATTATGAGATGAAAAGGTGTGTCTTTTAATGTGAAGGCATCCATTGAGAAGGAATGCAATGAATAGATGCAACCTTTGGATGAGTAACTTCCATCCGTTGAGAAGGGACGCGACTGTTCAACGCAACCCTTGAAAATCTATAAATAACTTCAAGTTATTCTATAGAAGAAATGAGAGAAGATGGAGAAAAAGAGATGGAAATTTTATTCCATAAAATTCCTACGAGATTATTTCTTTCCTACTTTCAATTGTTGTTATTTTAATTACACCTTGTGATTTATGCTCCTGAAAAATTCTAAGAAGTGTAATCTTGGAATTTTTGTGAAATAGGCATTGTATCCTGGAGGTTAATTCCTTGAGAACCATTTACACCTGTGAGACCCCGAATTTTAACGTGAGATTCGGTGTTATGTAGTTATTATTTATTCGGCTATGTATCACAAACCTATTATTAATGAAACTCGACTCTATTTTTATTTATTTCTTCCAACGTCAATTACGCATTTCGCATTTTTAGAGCTTAGCAATTTTATATTCTTCCTCTAGTATTAATACTTGATTGAATGACTACTACTTTAGGAATATTAGACCTCCAACAATTTAGGAGTACATTCCAATCCTTATCCTAATATTTCATCTTATTCTATAATTCATCCCAACCAATTTCCCAATCAATTTTTTTATATTTTTAAAAATTTAAAATTACCATAAATGGGGAGGTTGTTTCATATTCTTTTCAAGACCTACAATTATATATGTATATATATATTTACATATATATTATTATTTTTTTCTCAACTTTTGGTCACATGCTTAAAGGATGGACAAACTTTTCTTTCCACCAAATTCTAATAAATAAAAATACCAACACCATGATTATTATTCCCTCCAACTTTTGGCTCCTTGTCTTAGGGGAATCAATCATTTTTGTTATTTTTTTCTTTATCTACCAATATTATTCATTTCATAATTATCATAAAAACACAAGACTTGCTTCCATTTTCCTCTCTAAAGGATCAAATTCTTCAAGCATAAGGTAAGAATATCTTCATTTCTCCCAACTCTATTTTTCTTCTCCAATCCTCAACCTTATACCTTCACCATCTAATAATGTTGAATCCTTCTTGTTGAGGTACTCCTAGAGAAAATTCTTGAAGAATTAGAGACCTAGATTTGACTACAAGCTTGAAGAGGAAATTCAAGATTACATATTATTAAGGTGATAAAATTATGGTTTTAGTATTTTTCTCTTGACAACATGAAGAATTAATTTTTGACTCAAGAATATAAATTTTTGGAGTTTAGGGGCTGACCTACATCATCTCAAGTGGAGGTTAGAGGTTTGAAGGAAAATTTCCATTTTTGAGACTACTTGAAGATATTAAGGTGAGTAGTAACCATTTGGTACTAGTATATTTTCTTTAGACTTGAGACTTTAATTTTAACACCAAAATATGGTTTGGATACCATTTAGGGGCTGATCTTCAAGAGTTTTAGTCAAGAAGTTGATTCAAGAAAGAAGACCACATTTTAGATCAACCCGAGAAACTACTACGAGGTGGGTGGAAAAATTCTTTCAACTTCTAGGTGTTTTAAATTGAAAATATGCATGTAGTATTTTGTTATTGAGCACTTGAGATATATATTATGTATTGCATGCTATTTTCTTGTATCAAGTTGGAAAAATTCTCAAGTGTTGCTCAAAAATGCGATTTATCGAAAAATAGGACATACATGTACACTTTATTGTTGTACTTGATGAATGCTTGCATGAAATGGATATGTATATTTATGACTCTTGTAATCTATGTTTTGAATGATTTATAACCTGGAAAAGCCGAGCATAATTGATTAAATTTCGATTTTTGGACTTAAAATGCAAAAATGGAAAGTTGGTGGACTTAATTGCAAGAAAATAAAACTTAAGGGACCCCTCTGTAATTTTCGATTTTTGGGACTGTACTCAGGTTCAAAAATTATGTTTTGACATTTTTATAAAGTTTTAAGAGTTTTTAGATAAATAAAATCAACCCTTAAAAGCCCAAGGACTAGATTGTACAATTTGAGAAGTTTAAGGGCTAATTTGCAAATTTCGAAACTGTACCAAACCCTAATTTAAAACTTGAAATTTTAATTCTTAAGGGACTGAAAATAACATATTTTAAGTGTATTCAAAAAATCCAAGTGTTTAGAGCTTGGAAAGTAATTTTATAAAACTTGAGGGACCAAATTGTAAAAGATTTAACTTGAGGACCCAAATGAAATTTCCAGGACTTATGCAGCCCATGCACCTGGAAATACTAATTTACCTATAACATAATTATATTTTGGACCCAAGGTTCAAATTTCATAACAATTGGACCCCTAAAAGCCTTAAAGGCAATTATTTCAAAATGAGACAAAAATGAGATTTTCAAAAGTTAAGGGACCTATACTTATGACGTTTTAAAATTGTTTTTGTTCAAATATCCCACTAACCGTAGTGACATTTTACAGCTGGAATCACATTAAAATCCCTTCCGGTTTGTGAGTTTCGATTATTTTAAACTTAGGGCCCAAAATGACAATTTTAACAAATTTGGGGCCAATGTGAGAATTTTATAAAAACTCGACCTCAAAACTTTAAAAACCTGAATCTCTGAACAATTTAGAGAATTTAGGAACTGACCTCATAATTTTTCAAGGTCGGGACATTTATTTATTTAACTTTTAACCCCGAAAGTATTGGTTTTTACAAAGCGGGGCTAATTGTAAATTTTATTTTTATAAGGACCTAACTCAAATTATTTTCTTTTAAAGAAACAGACCTGGACCCTCTTACTTTAATATTTAATTAAAATATTTTATTTTCTTAAAAATCCCTTGACTTATCGGATCGTCTTGACCGATTAATAACCGATCGGGCGACTTCCTCGTCTCGCGATTTCGAATCTATAACGGGACCTATGTTCCTCCTAATCCTTAAGATATCGAAGACTACTTATCCTCCCGATAATTATCTTCATCCCAATAACTCCACCAACGCCAAAACTATTTTGTGCAAAATTTGAGAACTTTTCATGAATCGCTTCCCGAATCAATAATACTCGATTCTGGTTGTTACCCGAACGTGTACTTAATTTCTCGCCTGAGTCAACTTGGTGTGTCGAGCTCTCCACGGTTGGAATGGATACGTCGGGATGGAACCGGGCAGCTGATCGCTATTCCACTCTCCGCCCCATCGCCCTAATCCCACAACCGAGGGACGGAGTTTGTCCGGGAAGCGGGTCGTAGTGATTTGAGGTATAATCATGATTATGACGAATCCGAGCCTTGCTAGCTCCAACGTGGATTTTGTCTTTGCCTACGGAGCGATAAGGTGACAGGTCTTTGACCATCATGAACGGGAGTTACAAGGAAGAACAAATGAATCATTGCCTCGATCCACACGATTCGGAGTTGAACGGAACGGGTTGGCGCTACATATCAAGACGCAACCACTAATTGTCTTGTATAGGATTGGCGCTACACCTCGACGCAATCCCCATGTCTTGCTTGAACCATAATGCTGCGTGACCACAAACTGTTTTCTTAAATCGTATAAGTATATTACTTAATATATTTATCACGATCTTGTGGACTATGTGTGAACACATGCATCATACCTCACGCGTTTTCATACAACCGTTTTCTCGCATTAACTATTTATATCGCCACACTTGCACACGATCACCCCATCCACCGAGATTTTGTCTCATTCCTCATGTTTTCTAACCTTTAGATGAAGAGTTCGGCCAAGACATCGAACCTAATGCAGATTGAATCCCTATCAAGTAATGAGGAGCGACATTTCCTTTTACTTTTATTTGTTGTTGGACTCCTTCATTTTATTTGTTGGACTGTAAGTTAATTCGAGATAATCTTTTGGGTTGTATTCGGATACCGCCCGACTTTAAGATGTAATTTGTACTCGTGTTTATTTTAATTCACTGCATTAGACTCTATTTTACTTGGAGTTTTGTATCTTTGGTTTAGATCTGTTGATTTATTTTGTTTAAGTGATTAATCGTTGTCGCGTCACGTTTGGGACGTGACGTTTATGGTATCGAGCTCGGCTAGTAAGATGGAAACTTACACCGAGTGACCCGAGATAGGACCCTGACCTGTGTTGGGTAGTACTAGTGACTTGACTAATTAAGTTGTGAAATCGATTTCAAAAATGGCATAGAACCATATTATTGATGTTTAGGTTAAGCTAAAATTTATACTTGGAGAATCCATAGTCATACTTGATTTGACTTAGTGACTTTTGACCGACTTTCCTTAGTTATTCTTTCCTTGTTCTTCCCTATCTTTTCTTACTCGACCGATCCTTCTTAGTTTGGCTTGTTCGGGATGGAGCCGACGCCACCTATTTGGTGGGAATTATTAGAGGCTCGCGCCGAACGTGATTACTTCGGGCATACACGAACCACCGGCACTGGGAATACCTTCGAGCTATCTCGCACTGGGTTAAGAACGCCGCCGCAACCAAGAACCGACACACCTCCCGGCAAAGAGCCAAGAGGAGAAGAACGATCTTACCCTCCTTGCTAAGGATCGCGAGGATACCATCCGTGCTCGCGAGGATCAAATCCGTCAATCCGGGAACACTTGGAAGTTACTCGCGACGAAGATGGAACGCGCGAAAGAAGGCCACGGAAAGTGGGAAAGGAGGCATACATGTCGAGAGGCACCATCAATCGCCTCAAGATACTATCATCAAACAAATGCGGTGATAGAGGACCTCACACATGCCTTAACTCGGCGGGATGTTGCTTTGGAGGCCGCTTAGCGCCTAATGCGCCATCGTTGCCACCACCCGAGGTGGAACCATGCCCGACTTCGAGGCCGATAATGAAGAGGGATCCCGAGGAGGATCCTCAAGAAGATCCCAAGAGGATCCCGATGAGAGATCCAATGGAAGATGAAGAGCCCGAGGCGCTTGAAGCCGCCCCACTCGATGATGCTCCAGGGGTGACTGGGGTGACCTAAGTCAATTCTTCATCAAGAGTGATTTATTCCATTTTTTCACCAACAAATCAATCTTTAAGGTGGGTGAAAAATCCTTTCAACTTCTAGGCGTTTTACTTAAAAATGCATGTAGTATTTTGATTTTGAGCACTTGAGATATATATTATGTATTGAATGCTATTTTCTTGTATCAAGTTGGAAAATTCTCAAGTGTTGCTCAAAAATGCGATTTATCGAAAAATAGGGCATACATGTACACTTTATTGTTATACTTGATGAAATTTTGTATGAGAAGAGTATGTATGTGTATGACTCTTGAGATCTATATTTTGAATGATTTATAACTTGGACAAGTCGAGCATAATTGATTAAATTTCAACTTTTGGACTTAAAATGCAAAAATAGAAAGTTGGTGGACTTAATTGCAAGAAAATAAAACTTAAGGGACCCCTCTGTAAGTTTAAGAGTTTTTAGATAAATAAATTCAATCCTTAAAAGCCCAAGGACTGGATTGTAAAATTTTAGAAGTTTAAGGGCTATTTTGTAATTTTCGAAACTGTACCAGACCCTAATTTTAAAATTTGAAATTTTAACTCTTAAGGGACTGAAAATAACATATTTTAAGTGTCTTCCAAAAATCCAAGTGTTTAGAGCTTGGAAAGTAATTTATAAAACTTGAGGGACCAAATTGTAAAAGATTAAAATAGAGGACCAAAATGAAATTTCCAGGACTTATGCAGTCCATGCACCTGGAAATACTAATTTAACTATAACATAATTATATCTTGGATCTAAGATTCAAATTTCATAACAATTGGACCCCTAAAAGCCTTAAAGACAATTATTTCAAAATGGGACAAAAATGAGATTTTCAAAAGTTAAGGGACCTATACTTTATTCTTTTAAAAAATGCTTTTGTCCCAATATCCTACTGACCTTAGTGATATTTTACAACTGGAATCACATTAAAAATCCTTCCGGGTTGTGAGTTCCAATTATTTTAAACTTAGAGCCCGAAATGACAATTTTAACAAATTTGGGGCCAATGTGAGAATTTTATAAAAATTCGGCCTCCAAAATTTAAAAACTTGAATCTCTGAACAATTTAGAGAATTAGGAACCGACCTCATAATTTTTCAAGGTCGGGACATTTATTTATTTAACTTTTAACCCAAAAGGTAGTGATTTTTACAAAACGGGCATAATTGTAAATTTTCTTTTTAACGAGGACCTAACTCAAATTATTTTTTCTTTTAAAGAAACAACCCTCTCAGACTTTAATAATGAATTAAAAAATATTTTATTTTCTAAAAAATCCCTTGTCTTATCGGATCGTCTTGACCGAATAATACACGATCGCGGGGCGACTTCCTCGTCTTGCGATTTCAAATCTATAATGGGACTTATGTTCCACCTAATCTTTCGAGATATCGAAGATTACCTACCCTCCCGATAATCTATAACGGGACTTATGTTCCACCTAATCTATACATGAACCACTGGCACCAAGAATGCATTCGGGCTATCTCAGAATTGGCAGAGGAACGTCGCCGTAACCAAGAACTAACACACCTCCTGACGAAGAACCAAGAAGATAAGAATAACCTTACCTTTCTTGCTAAGGATCGCGAGGATACCATCTGCGCTCGCGAAGATCAAATTCAGTCGATCCAGGAACACTTGGAAATTACTCGCAAGAAGATGGAACGCGCCAAGGAAGGCCGCACAAAGTGGGAGAGGGACGCATACATGTTGAGGGACACCATTAGACGTCTCGAAAATACTATCATCAAACAGATGACGGTGATCGAGGACCTCACATGGGCCTTGTCTCGGAGGGATGCCGCTTTGAGATCGCTTTGGCGCCCAATGCACTAGCACCGCCACCACCCAAGGTAGAACCAGAGGCCGACCCTGAAGCGAACAATGAAGAGGATCCCGAAGAGGATCCTGAAGAAGATCCTGAAGAGGATCCCGAGGAGGATCCAATGGAGGATAGAGAGCCCTGGGCGCTGAAGCCGCCCACTTGATGACGCTACGGGATTTGGAGCGGTGGCGATTTAGCCGATCGCCTAATGCCGAGGCCTCCCCCGATCGAGTTCCGGTTATGGACGAGGCCACTAGAGATGATGACGGCGAACTCACCGAGTAGATAGCTTCTATGTTAGATTTTAGCCGACGCTTATTTCCATCATGTTGTATTTGCTTCCCGTTGTACTTTGATCAAGTTGTATCCTGACTCTAGATTATCTTCGATTCTGTATTCCTGTTGTATGAACTCATTCGGGTGTATTCAAATTTTCACATCAATGAATATACTTTTTCTACTTATTCTATGTCTTGTGTATTGCTGTTGTAATATAACTTGTTATATGCGAGTATTTATTGAAATCATTCATTTATGGATTGTAGCTAAACCTCAGGATACAAAATGGTTGGACACCGTGGACGCGGGAGACCTCGCCGTGTTCCCCAAAGGTATAATGATGCGCCGAGAGAACGGGTACCATCCCCCGAATTGCCACCACCTCCTCCGCCAGCTGCTGGAGATAACTTAACTGCACAGGCCATGTAGCAAATCCTGTTGTTCATGAGACAACAAACAGAGCCTCGTCATCCTAACCCTGAACCTGCTCGAGAGGCGAATGATCGCACATTGGAGCGGTTCCTACGATTCAACCCCCCGACTTTCTTAGGGGAACCAAATGACATAAAAACAGAGGAATGGATCGAGAAACTAGAGAATATCTTTAATGCTCTCCAATATTCCAAGGAACAGAAGGTTACACTCGCAGTATTCCGACTAGAATTGGCTGCTCGAGATTGGTGGAGAGCAGTTGAGAGAAAGTGGGAACATGATCAAGTAGATAGAACATGGGAAAATTTCCTGGCTGAATTCCATGAGCAGTACATTTCCCAGGTCGTGAAAGAGGCACGCCGGGATGAATTTCATAAGTTGAGGCAAGGGAACATGTTTGTAGCCCAAAATGAGTCTAAGTTTCATCGGTTGTCCAAATATGCTTTGGGGACAATCAGTACAGAAGATGACAAATTATATAAGTTCACACAAGGATCAAGTTGAAGTTGGAACTTAAGCGATCATTTTGAAATGACAACCTACTCACCGCGGTAAAGACATCTCTGCATCGAGTCAGGACTGAACCGTATTGGACTGATTCAGCAGAGTAGGCTATCAAACAGTCTCAAGAGGACAATTGTGGGACAACCATCTAAGCAGCCTGCTAAGTTTCAGAAGGGACCAGTCAATAAGACGGATAAAGGAAAAGGACCGATACAGGGAAAACCAAGTCAAGTATGTGCACATTGCCAAAAAACGGGACATACTGTCAATGATTGTTGGTGCAAACAGGGGAGATGCTTGCTATGTGGCAGTGACTAGCACCAGTTGAAGGATTGTCCAAAGTACGAGGATCGCACAAAACAAGTGCAGCCGCCAAAGCCGGGTAATGGCTAGGGAAATCATGCAAGGATGCCCGCTTGAGCATTTGCACTAGCCGGACATGAGGCTCCAGAGACAACAGACGTGGTGGAAGGTACGCTTCTAGTATCTAGCCACCACGCTAAAGTACTATTTGATCCTAGATCAACGCATTCATTTGTCGCACCACATTTTGTACACAAGCTGCATGCATGCATGGAACATATGCCTATAGGTCTAGAAGTGTCCACTCCTATGGGCGCAAGCTAGATAACAGATATTATCTATAATGCATACGAAGTTAAGATTGATGAGATAAACTTTCCTGCTGATTTGATCTTGTTGCCTATATCTGAATACGACATTATATTGGGAATGAACTGGTTGTCTGCACACCATGCACAAATGGACTGCCATCGCAAGTCCATTAAGCTATGTGAACCCGGTAAGCCTGAAGTGGAAATTTCAGGAAGAGCACGAGTTAAGATTGTCCCAATCATTTCAACAATGAAAACGAGGAAGGCGATCACTAGAGGGTCACAAGGGTACTTGGCGTTTGTAAGTAACAAACCTAAGGTTGAGACACAAATTAATCAAGTACCTATAGTATCGGAATATACAGATGTATTTCCACAAGAACTCACCACTGTCCCTCCAGATAGGGAAGTCGAGTTCACCATCGAGGTATTACCAGGAACCGCCCCGATCGCTTAACGTGTATAGAATGGCTCTATTGAGTTACAAGAGTTGAAGACACAATTACGTGTTGATGGATGTGGGATTTATCCGACCAAGTACCTCTCCCTGGGGAGCACCAAGATCTTATTTGTCAAGAAGAAAGATCGCACATTAAGATCGTGTATAGACTATATCGGACTTAACAGCGTGACCATCAAGAACAAATATCCCCTCCCGAGGATAGACGAACTATTTGATCAACTTCAAGGAGCGATGGTGTACTCGAAGTTTGATTTACAAGAAGGATATTATCAGCTAAAGATCCGTGAAGAAGACGTTTCCAAAATGGCATTTCAGACCAGATATGGACACTACGAGTTTGTAGTGATGCCTTTCGATTTGACAAATGCACCAGCAACGTTTATGGATCTGATGCATCGAGTCTTTCAACCTTATTTGGATCAATTCGTAGTGATATTCATTGATGACATACTCGTATACTCTAAGTCTAGAGAAGAGCATGAACGTCATCTGAAAATTGTTTTGGAGACACTACGAGAGCACAAACTGTATGCCAAATTCAGCAAGTGCGAATTTTGGCTTAGTGAAGTCGCATTCTTGGGACACATAGTATCCGACACTGGGATCGCCGTAGATCCTTCGAAGGTATAGACAATGGTTGAATGGAAACAACCCGAGTCTGTAATGGAGATCAGAAGTTTCTTAGGACTAGTTGGATATTATCGAAGATTTATCCAGGATTTCTGTTCACTTGGCTTTATACCATTGATTTCGGCTCCCGAGACTAGAGTTTTGTGTTGTTTTTTAGTATTTTGAGTCGTTTTTGTTATATCTCATAGGTTATGTATTAATTTCTATTGTTTCGAGTCATTTGAGTGGCCAAGCCATGTTGAGGGCCAATTATATTGAGTCTAGAGTCATTTTCATCATGAGCTAAACTTTATAATTCTAGAGGGATGATGTAATCTATGTTTGAACTTATGTTTTGATATTGTGGTTTGTCAATCTAGATTTCCCAATCTATTTGTGCTATTTGGATTTGTTGCTTCTAAATTACTTGATCAATAATTTAGAGTGTTTGGTGTATTTGATTTGACACTTGAGAGAGGTAATTGAATACATGGCCTTGAAATAACATAACCTAGGATTTCATAGAATTGAGAGATTTGTGAATCCTTTGAAGTTATTTATTAAGATTCATAGTTTTTATTGAGATTTCAATTGGTGATTTTTATAGAGATATTGATTTCCCAATTGTGATCTAAAATCATTTGGCACTCGAGAGAGGAAATGATTATTGTAGAAATCTTGACTTATAAATTGGTAATTTGTGATTGATATACTATATTGATAACATAAGGAAAACTAGATCCATCACACCTCTAGAATTCATTCTCCCATAGATTTAGATGTTTATATTTTGATTAGTTATATCTAGTTGTTTTTATTTATAAATTGAGACATCCACCTATTATTGATGTTTGTCAAATATAGCGAGGTAATTTATACTTGGTACTTATACACACATTCCTCGTGGATACGACAACCCTACTCATATCACTATATTAAAACTTGACACCGTAGACTTGCGGTTAGAAAAATCTCTAACAAGTTTTTGGCGCCGTTTTCGGGAATGTGTTTTGTGTGATATCAAGGTTGATTGCCTAGTTGTAATTTGACTATTTTTTTTTTCTTTTCTTGTTTTAATTTTGTGTAATTGTTTTAGGCACATCGTTGGATGGAATTATAATGTATGCATATACGTACAACCGATGATGCTACTTGTGATTTTTGGAAGTCAAAGTGTGAACCATTTTGTTCCTTATTATCCACCTCAAGAAAATGTATGGACCCAAAATATGGCAAATCATGAAACCTTTCATCACCCACAAGAACAATTGTCTAGCTTGGAAGAAATACTTTATCAATTTCTAGATGATTGTGAGGCAAGAAGACGACAAGATGAGATAAAACGTCGGTCCGAGTTGGAAAAGAATCTTCCGAGTTTATCGAAGAGTGTAAGATAAGAAATCGAGAAAGTGATGATAGATTACTACAAACCGAGGTAAGCATTCAACAAATTGAGATTACATGTCAAACTATGTCAAAGTTACTCCAACAAATGATTGACCAACTTAATAATGAAGAGTCGTCATCATTCTTGGGACCTGGTGAAATTGAAAATCATGAACATGAATTGCCCATTATGAAAAAGGTGGATGTCCTTCAAAATTTGGAGGAGACTTTTGAAGAGTGCAATCCGATCTTACAAGAGGAGGAGCCACATCAAATTAACTCAGGGAGTATCTCTATCTCTCACTTTATTGAAAATCCTCATATTGACAAAAATATGTGCACTCTAGATGTAAGCTTCAATACAAATGTATCAAATTTTAAGAAGCATACACTTGAAGGAACAATGTTTGAAAATGGTGATCAATTAACATGTTCTACAGATTTCATGATATTTAATGTGAGTAAAAATAGAAATATCTTTACTACGATTGATAAACCATTTTTCATCATTAGGAACACATTTTTTGATTTCCAAAAGACCATCAACATTCGGATCCTTAATCATCCACGTCTTATATACACTAAAGGATCACTTATCTTTGTTGGAAAATACAAAGGCGTGGCATGATCGACACTTGTTTTGGATCCCGGTTGAGCAAAACAAAAGTCTGGCTAAAGACTTTAAATTTAGCGCTTCTTGGGAGGCAACCCAAGCTCATTTTACTTGCTTTCATAGTTAGATTAGTTAGAATATTTGTGTTTTATTAGTAGTAGTCATGTTGCATCTCACCCCTATCTCTTTTGCATGCTCATTACGCGATTCTTGTGAAATTATGAGCAAAAGGTGATTATTGTGATAGAATTTGGATTGGTATTGAATTTCGGGTATAATTGGTTATATAAATTACCTTCACATCCTTATTTTCTATCTATGCCCACCATGTATTTGATAAAATGCCTCAATGAGAAATTTAACACTTTTGCATACCCTTCTTGGTTTATTGTTGGGAGTTCACATATTGATTACAATTATATGACATTAATG
The DNA here is from genome assembly GCA_016081115.2 of Rehmannia glutinosa. Classification (NCBI taxonomy): domain Eukaryota; kingdom Viridiplantae; phylum Streptophyta; class Magnoliopsida; order Lamiales; family Orobanchaceae; genus Rehmannia; species Rehmannia glutinosa. Next base: position 41,999,049 of record CM071929.1, on the reverse strand, counting down.
TCTCTCCCATGGTCTTCGTATGATATTGTGGTACTTTATCCCATTGCTTGTTTCACGTGTTTGGTTTTATTTGTGAGTTGGTATTGCGCTCCTAAATCATAAAAAGGCAAAGAAAAAGCCATCGGCCCTACAGAGTGCTACCAATTGGCCCTGTTGCTTCTCTTTCACCCCACGATTCCGACGAGAAGTTGCACCTCTTCCATTGAGGACAATGGTTATATTAAGTTTGTGGGAGTGGTAATACCTTTTTCAGTTTGTGATCCAACTTTCTTCGTGTGTTTTTTTTTTATTTGTTTCTTGCATATTTGCTTTAAGTTGAGTCGAGTCAGGTCGTTTGTTAAAGCGTGAAACTGTATGACTAAGTGAATTTGTTGAATATGAGTTGAACGGCCAAAAGAGCATGTGTTTGAGCGTGATTTAATCTTCTTTCCATTAATTCCATCTATGTGCTTAACTCTTTGATTTATTTGGGGTGATTTATGCAATTGAGTGGTTCCTTTATGATCCCACCGGATGCTAGAACTTGTCGATCACTAGTCGAGGCGAAATCTGGCGAAGTAATCATGAGGAAGTGATTTAGGCCATCTTTGAACAAGCTAGATCCTAAAATGCCTACCTTTGTATTATATTTTCCCTAGTGTCCCCCTTTGAGCCTTATAAACCCGTTTCTTTGGCAACCAATCAAATACCCAGAGCCTAAATGTGAAAATCCTAATTACCCATCACTCATACGTACACACATAATATAGAAAAATGTTGAAGGTTGAGGAAGAGATGATGAGAAGGGTATGTATTTAATTGAATGAAGTTGCCCGAAAAAAAGAAAATATGAAACCCCATGTACACAAAAGAATAAGTTTGGGGGTTTCAAAAAAAAAATGTGAAAAAAAAGGAAAAAAAAAATCAACGGGATTGAAAGTTCATAAACATTGGGGATGCCAAAATAAAATAAAAGTGAAGGGTAGTGCCTATTGATAATTCGAAGTGTTAATTGGGTATTTGGGTGATTTGAGCCATTTATTCCTATATTTTCCTACCTTACCCTAAGCCCACATTACAAGCTTTAAAAGTCCTATTGATCCTTGTGTTACATTAGCCTACATTAGTGGAGATTAATGTGAATGACAAGCTTATGGAATCCGGTAAGCATTTCATCTGGATGTTCAGAAAGGGATCATTTAGATAACACTTGATTGCGTGAATCTATTTGAATAAGGTAAACGGAGTTGGCATGCACATTCCACACTTTTGATCACAATGTTAAAACGCATGTTTGATTGGTAGTGATACGAGTATTGAGACAAATGATTTTAGTCGTGAAGTTTTGCAGTTAGTCGGGTCGAATAAGTTTTCTATATTTTTGTGTCTTGGATACTTCGTATTCTTCAAGAGTTTGTAATTGCTTGAGGACAAGCAATATTCTAAGTTTGGGGTATTTGTTCACTTGGCTTTATACCATTGATTTCGGCTCCGAGACTAGAGTTTTGTGTTGTTTTTTAGTATTTTGAGTCGTTTTTGTTATATCTCATAGGTTATGTATTAATTTCTATTGTTTCGAGTCATTTGAGTGGCCAAGCCATGTTGAGGGCCAATTATATTGAGTCTAGAGTCATTTTCATGAGTCGTGTGTCAAAAGAACAAAGAATGATCAAACAACGAAAGATTGATTTGAAGAAACGTCCAAATGCGTCTGGAATTTCTAGCACTGGCAGGGTTTAGTATTTTGGTCATAACTCTCTCTAAAAAATTGATATTGAGCTGATTCAAGTGGCTATGGAAAGCTAAGAGAGAGAGCTACAACTCTTATGAAGACACCCAAAGCAAATTCGGACGTTTGGATGGTGCTACAGCGCGAAAAAGAGGCGCTGAAGCGTAACAGCGGGCGCCGCAGCGCCCAAAAACGAGGCCGCAGCGCCCGGAGTGTTCTACGGGCGCTGCAGCGCCCCTCCTTGGCGCTGCAGCGCCGGGTCAAAACATGGGCAGTGTGGGTTTGTGTTTTGGCGCTGCAGCGCCATTTTCGAGCGCTGCAGCGCCATGGGCGGACAAAACAATGAAAGCCCGATTTTTGGATCTAAAAGGAGGGTACTATAAATAGATACATGGGAGGCTTGATCTAGGGCATGGAGGACACTTGGGGATGAAAACCAACACCACCAATACACAAGGGAAGAGTTGGGGAAGAGGATTGAAGACATTTATCATCTAGAAATAGATAAGATTCTTCTTTAATCTCTTTAATTCTTTCTTTGTTGTTTCTTGTATATCATTTGAGATGCATTCTCATTTGATTATGGGTATTTGTATTTTCATCATGAGCTAAACTTTATAATTCTAGAGGGATGATGTAATCTATGTTTGAACTTATGTTTTGATATTGTGGTTTGTCAATCTAGATTTCCCAATCTATTTGTGCTATTTGGATTTGTTGCTTCTAAATTACTTGATCAATAATTTAGAGTGTTTGGTGTATTTGATTTGACACTTGAGAGAGGTAATTGAATACATGGCCTTGAAATAGCATAACCTAGGATTTCATAGAATTGAGAGATTTGTGAATCCTTTGAAGTTATTTATTAAGATTCATAGTTTTTATTGAGATTTCAATTGGTGATTTTTATAGAGATATTGATTTCCCAATTGTGATCTAAAATCATTTGGCACTCGAGAGAGGAAATGATTATTGTAGAAATCTTGACTTATAAATTGGTAATTTGTGATTGATATACTATATTGATAACATAAGGGAAAACTAGATCCATCACACCTCTAGAATTCATTCTCCCATAGATTTAGATGTTTATATTTTGATTAGTTATATCTAGTTGTTTTTATTTATAAATTGAGACATCCACCTATTATTGATCTGTCAAATATAGCGTAGGTAATTTATACTTGGTACTTATACACACATTCCCTGTGGATACGACAACCCTACTCATATCACTATATTAAAACTTGACACCGTAGACTTGCGGTTAGAAAAATCTCTAACAATTTCTCCAAGATAACTGGACCACTCACTCGACTAACCCAGAAGCAAGTCAAGTATGAGTGGAATGACAAGTGTGAGACTAGTTTCCAAGAGCTGAAGAAACGACTTACTACAGCTCCAGTCTTAGCCCTTCCAAAGGGAACATAAAACTTTGTCGTCTACAGTGATGCATCAAAGGAAGGACTAGGAGCAGTACTCATGTAGGACGGAAAGGTCATTGCTTATGCATCATGGAAACTCAAGCCGTATGAAGCCAATTACCCAACACATGACTTGTCAACGAATAAAAGCAGAACACCAGCAACCATCTGGTTTATTACAACCGTTGAGAATTCCAGAGTGGAAATGGGAACACATAACGATGATTCGTGACAAATCTACCAAGGACCAGACGAGGCGTTGACGCCATATGGGTAGTCGTAGACAGACTCACGAAATTTGCACACTTTTTACCCATGAAGAAAACCGACAGCTTGCAGAAACTTGCGCAAATTTATTACCAAGAGATCATGCAACTCATGGAGTGCCAGTCGACATAGTATCAGACAGAGACCCGAGGTTTGTCTCTGTAGGTCCCAAGGGGTGTAAGTGTAAGGTTTAGAAGGGGGTTGAATAAACCTTACCAAATTTTTGATTTAGTCTTTTTAAAAATTCAGAGTTGATACTACAATTTGTGTCCTTGGTGGACAACCAATTTAGTTAATCGAGAGTTAGTCTCTCAAAGACTCAACAGAGTCTGTTGATGGAATAACTCATTTGTTAAGTCTAAATTAACTCAATCTGTGGTTTGTTTTTGGAAGACTTAACACCCTTAAGTTTGGTTAAGTAGAGATTTAGAGCTTGATTTAGTACTTAGAGATTATCTAATGGATAGCAAATATGTCGTGAGAAATAAACAAATATGATGCAAGAATTAAAGTCTTTGAAATGTAAATGACACAATAAGATTTTTATAGAGGTTCGAAGATGGGGTAATTCTTCTACTCCTCTCTTCTCCAACTCCGGAGGAATCCACTAGGTATTGATCAAGATACAAAGTGGTAACAGTCCGGATACAAGTCTTGATCACACGGTGACTTGATCCTTTGGGACTCAACTGAGACGCTTGATCACTCACCACCGCTTCTCGTGACGACTCCGTTTCTTCACAGGCAGCGCTTTGCTACTACAACCCACTTGCTCAAGCTCTTTGGATTTGATCACGAAGCCCTCCAAAAGCTCAAGACTTGGTTCGACTTGAACCTCCCTACAATCCTTCGAGGAATGTAGACCCTTGATTTTTCGGTAATTTCCTCTTCAACCGATAGAAGTTATCTTTCCCGCAGGTGAGTGTTGGATTGATGTTCTTCGTAGTGTAGGCTTGAGGATTGAGCGTTTAATAACTTGAGAATATTTCAAGTTTACGATTCTAATAATTGCTTGAACGTTTGTGGTTCGGGTCTTTTTTCTCTCAAAGTCATTCCTCACCTTTTATAGTGATCTTTCAAAAATGCTCGTGTAGGCCCTGAGGGGGTGTAAGTGTAAGGTTTAGAAGGGGGGTTGAATAAACCTTACCAAATTTTCGATTTAGTCCTTTTAAATCTCTGAGTTGATTCTACACAACCGTGTCCTTGATGGACAATCGAATTAGTTACTCATTAGAGTTAATCTCTCAACAGACTCGGTGAGTGTTGATGGAGTAACTCGATTGTTGACTATAATTTAACTCAACTGTTGTGGTTTTATTTTTACGGAAGACTTAACACCCTTAAGTTTGATTAAGCAAGATTTTAGAGCTTGATTTAGTACTTATAATTTTATCAAATGGATAGCAAATTTATCGTGCAGATATAAGCGAGTTAAAAGTGCAGGAATTTAAATCTTTGAAATGTAAATGACACAATAAAGTTTTTATAGAGGTTCAAGATGGGGTAATTTTCTACTCCTCTCTTCCCCAACTCCGGAGGAATCCACTAAGTAATGATCGGTTTACAAAGTGGTAATCCAGATACAAGTCTTGATCACAACGGCCGACTTGATCCTTAGGGACTCGACCGAGACGCCTTGATCACTCGGTGGCTTCTCGACGACTCGGCTTCTTCACAGGCGGCGTTTGCGCTTTGTTACTACTGACTCACTTGCTCAAGCTTTTTGGATTTGATCACGAAGCCCTCCAAAAGCTTAAGACTTAGTTCGATCTTGAACCTTTCTACAATCCTTTCCCGGAATGTAGACCCCTTGTTTTCGATATTGTCCTCTTCAACCGATTGAAGTTTTCTTTCCTTCACAGTGAGTGTTGGATTGATGTACTTCGTAATGTAGGCTTGAGGATTGAGAATGTTTGATTTTTTCTAATATGCTTGTTTATCTCATATGTGTGTCATCTCTTTATCTCAAACAAACTCCTCAAATTTTTTTATAGTGAACTTTCAAAAATTTGCCCGTTGAAGAGATATGCTTATTTTTGAAAGTCACTTTGCGTCATTGGCTTGCAGTTCTTGGAATTGCCATTTCTCGTATGAATTGTTCTCTCACCTTTTCGTAGTTCGACATGGTGTAGTGCTTCCCATTCGTTCATTCCTTTGCACGCGCTTCCGAGACCGAGCACTCCAAGAAAGGTGGTATGGAGATATTACTTGTTTAAGTAAATCTCTTGATTTCTCGCGGCAACGGTTCTTTTACGATTATCTCGACTTGACCGCATTTCCTTGCTTTCCCGGTGACTTAGAGTGAACTTCCAATCATTGGATGACTCTTTTCTCGTCACTTCAATTTGAGACTGGCTTTTTCTTGAGTTGACTTGATCGATGCTCCACTCAGTGCATCTCATTGCTTTTCAAAGAGAGTTCTGTCTCACTCTTCTTTGCCATACTCGGTTGTCTCTCGCAGGAAGTCTTCCTTCAGTCTTGATTTTGTCTTCTTGCATGTTAGGCGTAGCCGACTTAACTTCACCGGCTTGGCCACTCTAATTGTTACAATACATTTTACGGCAAGAATTGGGAGCCAACTTTCTATTCTAAGTTTTACATGACATTCATCAAAATCTAAACAATAAAATTCCTAACAATTCCCCCTTTTTGATGATGCCAAAACTTAAATCATTCAAAAATGCAAACAAAGAAAGATACATACTGAGATAGTGTATTGACATAGAATGTTTTGCGTAGAATAGATCTGTTTATTGATCATATCATTCTTGTTCTTTTACACAATCACAAAGGTGTATCAGAGCACATATTTGTCTATACTGAAAATAAAGAATTTATAGCTTTATTATGAAGACTTACATTGTATGTATTTACATGATAAAATACACGAAGGGTTGGACAGCAACACTTCATCTCCTTCATTGTCTCCTTCTTTCATCTTAATCAAGATCTTCTTCTCTTCTCCTTTTTTTCTCGCCTCAGTTGTCTTCTTTTTCTTCTCATATGCCTTCCTGGCAGCCTTCATCTTTTCTTATTCTTTCCTGTCTCTCCCGCCATAGCCTGAGTTTGTCTCTTGTTTTCTTCTTTCTATTCTTTGTGCATACTCAGCGTTAGTTTTAGCCACTTTCAAATTTGCCACTTGGTTTTTCCAACCCAAGAGATCCCTCCTATCTTTCATGGATCTACGTATTCAATATTCTTGGGCAGAGGCCAGGTCCAAGCTTCTTCCTCCACTGCTACTTTTCCTCTACATCTCGGGCGTATACTGCACGGGTCTTTTTCTTTCCACTGAGTGACCCAGCTGAGTGACCAGCAGAAGTGATGCCGGAAGTCTGCTGTCTGTCGCCTTCTTCACATAACGTGAGACCCTTTTCGCAAAGATAAGTCCCAAGCTTGAGCCATAGACATATTTGCAAAGTATCCCCCATTCGAGCGTTTTAAATTCATCGACCGATCGTGGCTCTGTCCCGACATCCGAGATGGCATAAGTGTCTGTCACAATCGGAATGCCTCCATGTTCTTTCAAGATGTTCATCACCCTGGCATCCATTCTTCCTTCCACTTCCTTCATCCCCGCTTCAATTGTTTTCCTCTTTTCACCATAGATACAGAGTGTTGGAGTGGCAGCGAGTCACGGGGAGTTTTCGCTTATAATGTCACCGTGATGAGGACCTTGTTGGGGTTTGTGCAATCATCAATGTTACATCTGCTGATCCTTCCCCCTCAACAAGCTTTTTTTCTTCTGTTCAAGACTTCCTCACTGATTTTCCTTCTCACCGCTCCTTTCTTTTTCAACCTTCAGATTTTGTCGCTTTAAGGTATTCCTCTTCCCCCTTTTTGGCATCATCAAAGGATAGAGGAACCCCTGTGGAACATGTGGAAAGCATGAAGTCGAGTCTTCTGATGGTTGAGTTCTGCTTCAAGTCTGCTGCGTTGTATGCAAAGACGAAATTCAGATCGAGTAGCGTTGGATTCTCTGGAAATCGGCTTCATCTCGGCCATGAGGAGGCTGAATTTTCTTGTCATGTGTTCTTCCAAACGTCGTAGATCATTTGTATTTTGCTCACGCAGCAGCTTGATCTCGGCGTGTGGGCTTCATGCATATGCTCAATGTGTTTTCTCGGCTTTGTTTTGCATCAAGCATTTTCAGCTCTCCACACCCAGCAGCCTTGTTGAACAATGTTCAAGTATCGCACTGTTCCACACGCATTGTTTGTCTCTTTATTTTGCCACCATTCCCTTATCCGAACTATTATGCCTCTTAAATCAGCTGTAAGGGTGGCATCTCTGTTGTCCAGTCGCATGTCCAAAGAGGCCTGATGCCTCTCCATCCTTTCAACCTCAGCAAAGAGTGCCTTGAACACTTCTCGAACTTCAATTTGATTCTTCATTTACTGATGGCCATACAACATCGAAGTCATAATCAGCTGGAACGATGGTGTCTGATGGAAGAACAGGAGCTGGTTTGTAATAGCGTGCTTGTTCGTTTTCTGACTCTTCGTGGAGTTCTGGTATCTCCAGTGAGAAAGGGAAAGATTCTACAAAAGATTCATCACCGCCAACTGGGATGTTCGATGATGAGCGGTGCGCGTGAAGTTATTTTGGGAATCGATCCTGCTGCAGCTTGAGGAGCCGAGCAGTGGTCTCTTGTTCACTGGGTTCTGTTGTGAAGTAGACCCGCTTTGAGCCTCTTTGTCTTAACAGCTTCGTTGGTCTCAGCTGATTTCTCCATTTCAGTAGACTGGTCCTCGGCCTTATCAGAAGCGTCATCGGACGATGATGAGATTTCCATTGGTGGCTCATCATCAAAATTAAAGGTTTGACGAGTAGTCTTGGGATCAGACTTGCTCGTGCTTGGAACATCCGCAGCTGAGTCTTTTGGATTTGTCATGGGGATGACTCGCTTCTTCTTCGCCTTCCGATCCCAGAAAAAGGACATCGGGGTTGTCCTGGGAATCATGAAGTGCGCGATCTCCTTCTCGATGGGTCGATGATACCAGGAGGGATGTTCTCTACTTCACTGCTTTACCCAGGGAAGTCTCAACCTCCCGTGGCCTTCATTTCCTCGGCCAGTCTCTCTACCGCCGCGAGGCCTTGGTCCTCCTTTCGACAGTGTCACTGCTCTTAGGGTCTTCTGATGGCATCCATTGGAGTCTCAACCCCATGGATTGCACTTTCATGTCCCAGAGTGTTAACTCCTGTGTATTCATTCCTTCCTCGTGCCTCGATTGCATCGGCTAGCGTCATTAGCCTCTTGAGCAGCTTGGCACCACGGTGAGACGATCTCAATCGCCCCGAGCTTCGTTGATGGCAACTGTCGTTTTTCTTGTGTTTGAATTTTCTCTACTTCGCCTCCTACATTCTTTGTGGAGTCATCCGCAAAGATCCTCCGACCTTGCCGCAGGTGGGGAGTTTTCTCACCGGGGCGCACTAGTGAGTGACTTGGAATGGGGTCACTCGTCTCCAAGCTCCCACTGTTTCGATTGATTGCTCACCGGTTGGGGCGGTGGTAGCACACCTTCAATAGGGGTTGGCTCGATGGGGTCCCCACTATCCCGCTTTATCGCCATCTCCTTTATTGCTTCTTCCGAGTGAGTCGGGAAGTGGTAGCAAAAGAACAAAAGTGGCTATTTGTTGAACCACTCCCATTGGATCAATTTCCGTGTGTTCAAGGACTCTCCTGGTCCCTCCATTAATCTTTGCTCGTGAAGGATTCTTGATTCGCAATGCTTGCGCATTTGCAACTCTTCAGGGCAAAGAACATTCTCCTGGTTCCTCGCACCATCCGAGAAGACATCAAGGAGAGGATGTGTGTGTTCTCGTGGGTGCCGGAGAGATAGGGCGGATCTTGCCTTCTCACGTCTTTCGCTTCTTTCAAACCTTGTTTTTCTCTCCTTGTCCTTGTAGATCTGCAGGATTTCTCGTGCGAGTTGTCTTCATCCGTAGCCGGGAGCACAAAGAGTTAATCCAAGGAAATTTAGCAGATTCCTCTTCTTCTTCTATGAACTCGTGCCGTTGGAACTGCTTCCTTGACTTACTCAACTTCCATTTCCTCCACTCACGCAGACGATTTTGGATGTCCGCAGGTAAGGTGGAGATAAGATCATTACATCACTATCCGCTCCGCAGGTTCTTTTTTGGCTTCACCTGGTGAGCTACACTGTGTCTTCGGGTTGCCTCGCCGACGCCTTCAAAGAGACTTCCGTCGTTTCATCAACTACATCCGGAGACTCTACTTCTCCAATAGTCTCTGGTATTTGTGCTAGCTGAGTAATCGACTCAATGTTTTTCCCTGTTCGGATCGCTTGACAAGTCTTTTCGTCTCCTAGTTTGTACAGGCAGGGATTTCGGTTCGAGACGGTGTCCTCGAGTCTTGGGCGGCCGGGGTCTTTGGTGTTTGTTTCTAAGGAGCCGCCGTCTTGGCTTGTTAGTTCTCCTCATTTTGACGATCGGAGAAGGTATTTGTGAGTCTCGATCTCGCAGGGCAGGAGACACGGCTTCTGGGGCAGGTGACTCGCTGCGGCGGGGAGCATGTTTGGTTTTCTTTGTGCAGGGGCAAAGCATCTTCTTAGTTGCAGGGGCAGCTTTCTTCTTCGGGTCGAGAGGAAGCATTTTGTATCTTGGGTCGGTGATTCCCCTCATCGTGTCGCTCTCTTGGCGTAAGCTCGCTTCGAGCGCCGAGAGGTTAGCTCAACATTCTCTTGTTAACATGGAAAGCCTTCCCATGCCTAAGAGGGACTCCTTTCACTTATCCTCCAATAGCCGCCAATCACAGGCCATATCCAGGGATCCTCCAAATGTGCCATCTTCTTTGAAGGACTTGTTCCCCACGTTCTGGCAGAGTCTCATTGTAGAAACTCAGCCCAGCTTTATCTTCTTTTCTTCGATGATTGTAGCCATTACAATCAGCTTTGCTTTGACAGTTGGTCAAAGTCGCCAAATTTGATGTCGATACATTTGGCAACTATGTCCAACAATTTGTGATAATCCTCCTTCAAATCTCTTGTTTATTTTGTGTATATTATTTTATCAGCAAAGTCGGACTTGGCTATTTCTTTCCATGCGTCAGCCAGGTTCACATCAGCCTCTTTAATCTCAGATGCTCCTTGGCGGTAGTGAGCAATATTCAGCCAAATCCTTGGCAGTGATAGTCACCGCTTTCCCATGAACAGATGACTTGATTCCTTCATCGTGAATCTCGGCATTCACGTGGAATTGTACGACCTCCTCCACATAGGTCATCGGATATTCTAGCGTTAGAAACGGTTTTAGTCCGGACGTTTCCAACTTCTCAGCAATTTTCTTCACTAGGGTGTCATCGGACCCCTGCTTCACCATTCCGTCGAAATCCACCGTCGAACCGGTGTGGATTTGCTTTCCTAACTTGGTAAAGTGATAAGTTGGTGCCATTTCTCGGGGATTATATCAAGGAAAAACTCAGAAATTGATTTGAAGGTTGATAGGGTTTCGAGAGTATTTTGCCTTTGCCTTTTGAGAGAGAGAGATGAACAGTTTGTAGAAGTGTGAGAGAGAAACGGACAAAAATGGTTTAAATATGGTTTATGAAAGGACGTGCAGGCGGTTTTTGAATTGTGATCGAAATCAACGGCTTGATTTTGACGCCTATTGAGCATTTCATGTCTCGTATTTAATGCGGCAAAGATTTATATCCAATCATGTTTGGTGTGCAGCTTTATGTCCGTACACATCATCATTATGCCGACGTATTCCTTAAAACATTCCCGCTTAGTCAAAACGATCGTTTTTTGTCACTTTGCTCATAAGACATTCAAGCTTATCTCTTAGTCGATTTAACTCTACTTTCACAATTCTCTTAGCGACTTCATTATCGGGTGACTCGGTGTAGTCAAGTTTTTCCGATACAATCGATTCATGAGTGATTGCGTTTTTCGGCTCTTTTTCTCCCCTTTTCGTTCCATTTCTCTTCTTTGATTTGTCCGAGTGTCACCACTCAATTAGCCCTAACTCATGCTTGAGTTCTTCAAATCTTGACTCACATAATGGTTTTGTGAAGATGTCACTAGTTGTTTATCGTTGAGATATATTCCAGGATGATGTCCTTCTTTTCAACATGATCTCTTATGAAGTGATATCTCGACATCAATATGTTTTGTTCTTGAGTGCAACACAGATTTTGAGTGATTGTAATTGCACTTGTGTTATCACACATGATTGGATTTTTTTCTTCAACTTCATAATCTCTCATTCTTTGTCTCATCCATAGGACTTAGGCAACAATGCCCGCAGCCTATGTATTACGCCACCAGTAGAGGTGGCTATTGAGTTTTGCTTCTTGCTAAACCAGAAATTAGTCTGTTTCTAGCATTTGACATGTGCCAAGTGCTCTTCTGCCCACTTGTGATCCAAAGATAGTCGGGAATCAATAGCCAATTAGCTTGAATCCACCTTCCTTTGGATACCATAGGCCTACTTCTTCGCTTCCTTTCAAGTATCTCAAGATTCTCTTCAGCTCTTTGTCATATGGCTCTCTTTTGGAGCAGATTGAAATCTTGCACATACACCTACAAAGAAAAGTGATGTCCGCCCGCTAGCGTGAGATAGAGCAATGATCCAATGTGCTCAGATCTTGTTTGATCTCTGTGCTTGCCATCCGCATCCATGTCCATTTTGATCGATGTGTTCATTGGTATTTTTTCTTAAGACTTCTCCTCCATACCAAACTTCTTCATTAAATCTCTCGGGGTGTATTTTGTTTGACTTATGAAGGTTCAATCCTTCAAATTGTTTCACTTGAAGTCCAAGGAAGAATGTCGCCTTCCCATCATGCTCATTTCAAATTTACTTTGCATGAGGTTTGAAAATTTTTCACACATGACTCTTTGTTAGTGGATCCAAAAATGATGTCATCCACATATATTTGAACAAGCAAAGATACTCTTCTTGTCTTGAATTCTGAAAAGTGTTCTATCTACTTTTCCTTTTGTGAATCAATTTTCGATTAGGAATTGTGACAGGTATCATACCATGCTCCTGGGTGCCTGTTTCAATCCATACAGGGGCTTTCTTGAGTTTGTATACCTTGTCTCCAAGAGTCTTCTCGCTCAAATCCTGGAGGTTGTTCAACATATACACTTCTTCTTCCAATAAACCATTTAGGAATGCACTTTTTACATCCATTTGATATACAATGAAATTCTTGTGAGTCGCATAGGCAAGAAACATCCTTATAGCTTCCAATCTTGCTACATGAGCAAATGTTTCATCAAAATCTATCCCTTCTTCTTGGCAATATCCTTTGGCTACCAATCTTGCTTTGTTTCTTACCACGAGCCTTCCTCGTTCATTTTATTTTCGAATACCCATTTGGTGCCAATAACATTTTGATGTACGGGTCTTTGCACTAATTCCCACACTTTATTCCTTTCAAACCGATTCACTCTTCTTGCATAGCTTGAATCCAATGTGTGTCATCCAATGCTTGTGACACATCTTTTGGCTCTATTTGCGAGATGAAACATGTGAACATTGCTTCTTGTTGAGTTCTCGATCTTGTGTCTGACACCTTCTCTTATATCTCCAATGACAAGTTTCGTGGATGGTCTCTCACCATCTTACATCGAGTTGGAGTGAGTTAGTGGATTGATCGACTTGCAATTGTGTTGCCGTGGTCACTCTCTCGTAATTACTTAGCGCAAATTTTCCATTGTTTTTGAGATTCAACTATCTCATCTTCTTCTCAATTGATAATTCCAGCTTGACCAAAGATAGGACTCTTCGTATGGTTGGATGATTGACTTATTTATCACCGACTCTTCAATGTCTTCTCCATTTACATTCGCTCATCGAATACTACATAAACGGATTCTTTCAGAACCATAGTTCTTTTGTTGAGTATTCTCAGGCTTTGCTTTGTTGAGTATCCTGAAGATACCTTCATCGCCTTTAGCATCAAAAGCCTTTAGGTTGTCTTTGCTTTGTTGTGATGAAGCATTTACATCCAAATATTCAAATATGAAACATTTGGTTTTCTTCCAGTCCGATCTCATAGGGAGTCTTTGTCACCGCTCATTTATCATACATCTGCATTTTGGGTGTAGTAGTCGTGTTGATTGCTTGACCCCAAAATCTTTTTGGTAACCCCGCTTGACTAAGATGGTCCTTGGCCGCTTCTTTGAGGGTTCTGTTTCCTTCTTTTTCGCAACTCCATTCTGTTTTGTGGAGTCCTTGCTGTGATAGTTCATGACCAATACCATTCTCAATACAATATTGAGTTATTATTCCATTGACAAACGGTTCCTCAGATCCGATCTTATTTTGATAATGGTTTGGCTCTTCTCATTTTGAATCCTTTTCATCACCAATTTGTGCTAGTTTTTGTAGAGTTTTTTCTTCTTACACATGAATATTGTCCATGTATATCTTGAGTAGTCATCTACTACCACCAAAGTGTATTTCTTTCCACTTATGTCAGCCGGTTCCATGGGCCAAATAGATCCATATGGCGTATGCAATATTCTTGTTGAGGATGGGCATGTCTTTTCTTTGAATGACGACTTGATTTGTTTTCCTTTCGACATGCATCACATAGACTCTCCTTCTTGTATACCGAGTCCGAAGTCCTTCACAAGATGACTTTTGCGGCTTGTTAATTGTTTTGAAATTCAGTGACTCGACTTTTTGTGCCACAACCAACTTGATTCACCGTGCTTTTTGCTAGTAGACATGGCCGGGTGTTGCAATGACCAATCCACTACATACATATTTTTTGTTTACATCCTTGCAAAGTATTCACTTCATTTGATTCAATATCTTTGATATGGCACATACCCATGTTGAATCCAACATTGTAGCCCTTGTCTACACAGCCGATCGATACTCTCGGAAGTTGAAGTTGAGTCCTTCGACATACGCAACATCTCGTGATTTCTAATCCATTCCTCTTGATGGATCCAATGCCTCTTATTTCACCAGAGCTTCATTTCCTCCAAATATGACTTTTGCTCCTTTGACTTCCTTGAATTTTGATGATTTCTCTTATTTCCGTCATATGTCTTGAACAACCACTATCCATGTACCAGGTTCCTTGGCATCACTGTTCTTGAACCCGCAATCAAGGAAATTAAGTTTTGTGTACCCATACTTGTCCGGGTCCCGAGGGGTTAGAATTGTAAGATGATCCAACCAACCTATAGCCAAATGATTTGACTCTAAGGGTTGCCATCTATCGCTGCCATAATCATAATTGATCCGAAAATTGCTTGGGAATTCTAGGTTCATACAATGTTTCTCTTTTGTTCAGATGCTCGCATATGTGTTTTAGCAATTGCCTTCCTTGGGTAATTGTGGTGTTTTTGCGTGTAGTGCCTAGGGTGCATATGTGTGCCGATGAAAGCTCTTATACTTTTGGAATGGCCTTTGCTTGAGTTCTAGGCCTTTGCCATCCGGGGCTTATATTCCATAAGTTCCAGGTTTATTTACAATATTCCAATCACTTGGCTTGGATATTTTCTACCATTCCCATCATATGTATTTCTTTTATGGGTTTTTTTGGGATGTTTGGTAGCTCGCTTCTTCTTTACGCAGTATTTTCTGCTTTGGAGTTTTTCAAGGACTGGCCGAATCTCTTTTCCTTTGTAACCAAGGCCGTTTGCTTAGTATTGTGCTTTGGAGTGAATGTGTGTGCAACATTTAGAGTTTTGGATTTTTTCGACTCTTCATGACTTGAAGATCTTTTTCCAAAATTACTCTTTGAGGTTTGACATGGCATAGAGGAATTAAATCCTAAGCCTCTTGTCTCCACATCCTCTTTGACTCATAATAAGATCATCCAATGATTTAGATGCCTTAGTGAATGAGGCAATAACATTTTTGAGGTCATTCTCCTCTTTTCTATAGCAGCAATTTCGCTACTAATTTAGCATTTTCAGCCTTTAAACTTTCATTTTCAACAGCTATTTGACTTAGAGTACTCGGCTCCTTAGTCACTTTGAAGTTTTTGACTTTTTGAGTAGTTGCTTTCCTCATTCAATAGTGTGTGTGAGGATTTAATGTGTTCAAAATCTTTCATCATTTTGCCTAATGAATCATAAAGACGAGAGGTGATGAAGTGTGTGTGTCACTCACTATCACTAGTGTCTCGAGCTTGTTGAGTTAGATTGTACCTCATCTTCTTGATCTTGTTCTTTGGCCATCAAGCATCGCAGGCTTCTTCTTCGAGTCACTTGAGTAGTCACTTCATCGCTTCTCTCAATCATTGCCTCTTGACTTGGTTTCTCAATAGATCTCTGCAGCCATCATTGCTTTTTCTTTTCTTGTCTTTCTTTCTTCAAGACCTTTCTTTTTCTTTTCATCTCAGATTGTCTTTGCCGACTCAGGATATGAGCAAATAATGGCATAGTGACTGGTTGTCTACAAGCCAGTTCAACATAGATATTCAACCTTTGATCGCTCTTTCCATTCTCGAGTTGTCGACCCCTTTGATACTCAACTTTTTGACGACCGCTCTCTTGGTTGGCCTGTCTTCCCTTGATTTGGAGGGGAGCTTGAGTGTCTTCTCGGAAGATTCACCTTTCCTTTCTTGTAGTTCTTATTAAAGAACTTGTTGAATCTTTTAACCATCGGGGCTATTTCTTCCGGGGTCGATGACTTTTCTTTGACCTCGCTCTCTTCCCATCTTTAACAATTAGAGCGTTGTTTGGGTACAACTGTCTCTTCCTCGGGGTCTTTTCTTCTCAGCTCAAACTCGTAGTCTTTGAGGTCCGAGAATAGTTCATGGTTGGATGTCTTAGATAGGTCCATGGAATGTCTCAAGTGCCATGACCTTCATTTCCCATTTAGTTGGAAGACTTTTTAGGATCTTCATACACATTTCCTTCCGTGTGTATATTCCTTTCCAAGTGTAGATGACTCATTTGTGATTTGTGAACCGAGCATCTAGTTGATCCAGGTTTTCTCCCGAGATCATTTTGAAGTTTTCAAATCTTTGTACTGACCACCGATAATTTGTTTTCTTTGATTTGCTCGAGCCTTCACAAATCAATGTCAACTTGTCCTGCATTTACTTAGCCATTTGTTTTGCAAGATTTGACTTTATTGAACATGGCTTTGTCCAAGGTTTTGTAAAGGATGTCCTTGGCTACATTGTCCAGTTGTATCTTTTTTGTCATCATTTGTCCACTCGGTTCTTGGTTTTTCAACTACGACCGGTCCGGGAGCAAGATCTTCTTTCTCCTTCCTTTGCAACTCTTCGCATGCGGTGTGTTCACCTTTAATATTTGCAGAGGCCCATCTTCTATCACTATCCACATCTCATCATGTAATCCGATAGATGAGCTCGCATCTAATTTTCCAATCATCAAATTCTTCAATAGTGAACATAGGGATGCGTGTCAAATTTGCTTCCATGATAATGACTTTTAATGATAAAAGAGTTTTGAAAATTTAAGTACTAAAACAGGACTTTGAAAAGGTTGGAGATCTAGTTCGAACCGGTGCGGAGGGTTCAATGAACCAACCGCTCGATACCACTTGTAGGTCCAAGGGGTGTAAGTGTAAGGTTTTAGAAGGGGGGGTTGAATAAACCTTACCAAATTTTTCAATTTAGTCCTTTTAAATCTACGAGTTGATTCTACACAGTGTGTCCTTGATGGACAGTCGAATTAGTCACTCAAGAGAGTTAATCTCTCAAAGACTCACCTGAAATTTGTTGATCGAGTAACTCACATGTTGACTATAATTTAACTCAAATGTGGTTTTATTTTATTGGAAGACTTAACACCCTTTAAGTTTGATTAAGCAAGATTTTAGAGCTTGATTTAGTACTTATAATTTTATCAATTGATAGCAAATTTATCACAGAGATATAAGCAGTTAAAAGTGCGAGAATTTAAATGTTGAAATGTAAATGACACAAGAAGTTTTTATAGAGGTTCGAAGATGGGGTAATTCTTCTACTCCTCTCTTCTCCAACTCCCCGGAGGAATCCACTAAGTAATGATCAGTTTACAAAGTGGTAATGTACCATATACAAGTCTTGATCACAACGGCCGACTTGATCCTTGGACTCAACGAGACGCTTGATCACTTAGTCAATGCCGTGACGACTAATGCCTTTCTTCACAGGTTACCATAAAATACCGCGCCTTTGTTACTATATCTCACTTGCTCAAGCCTTGAACCTTTCTACAATCCTTCTGGAATGTAGACCCCTTTGTTTTCGTATTGTCCTCTTCAACCGATTGAAGTTTTCTTTCCTTCACAGTGAGTGTTGGATTGATGTACTTCGTAATGTAGGCTTGAGGATTGAGAATGTTTCGCTTTTTCTAATATGCTTGTTTATCTCATATGTGTGTCATCTCTTTATCTCAAACAAACTCCTCGGCCTTTTATAGTGAACTTTCAAAAATTTGCCTGAAGAGATAGCTTATTTTTGAAAGTCACTTTGCAAATCGTTGGCTTGCGCTTCTTGGAATTGCCATTTCCTCGTATGAATTGTTCTTTCACCTTTTTAGAGTTCGACATGGTGTAGCTTCCCATTGGTTCATTCCTTTTGCACGCTTTTTTTAGAGACTCGAGCACTCCAAGAGGTGGTATGGAGATATTACTTGTTTAAGTAAATCTCTTGATTTCTCGCAACGGTTTTTTACGCTTATCTCGACTTGACCGCATTTCCTTGCTTTCCCCAGGTGACTTAGAGTCACCTTCCAATCATCGATGACTCTTCCATCACTTCAACTTGAGACTTGGCTTTTCTTGAGTTGACTTGATCGATGCTCCACTCACCGCATCTCACTTTTCAAAGAGAGTTCCTGTCTACTCTTCTTTGCCATACTCACTGTCTCTGGCAAGTCTTCCTTCAGTCTTGATTGTCTTCTTGCATCTTAGGCGTAGCCGACTTAACTCACTTTTGGCCACTCTAATTGTTACAATACATTTTACAGCAAGAATTGCGGAGCCAACTTCTATTCTAAGTTTTACATGGCATTCATCAAAATCTAAACAATAAAATTCCTAATGTTCTCGTTGAAGAGATATGCTTATTTTTGAAAGTCACTTGGGTAATCGTTGTCTTGTCTTGTTGCGTCTCTTGAATTGCCATTTTCGTATGAATTATTCTTTACATTTTTGAGTTCGACACGGTGTAGCGCTTCCCATTGGTTTATTCTTTTGCACGCTTCTGGGACTCGAAAGCACTTCGAGAAAGGTAGCATGGAGATATTACTTGTTTAGGTAATTCTCTTAATTTCAGGCAAATGCGATCTTTTTGATTATCTCGACTTGATTGCATTTCCTTGCTTTCCCAGGTGACTTAGAGTCGCCTTTCCAATCATTGGATGACTCTTCCGTCACTTCAACTTGAGACTTGGCTTTTCTTGAGTTGACGATACTCCACTCACCGCATCTCACCGCTCCTTGAGAGTTCCCGTCTTCTCTTCTTTGCCATACTCACTGTCTCGCATGGTGAGTCTTCCTTCTAGCCTCCGGTTGTCTTCCCGCATGTTTGGGCATAGCCGATTTAACTCACCTTGATCACCCCCTATTTATTACAATGCGTTTACAACAAAAAATGGGGTGCCAACTTCCTATTCTAAGTTTTACATGGCATTCATCAAAATCTAAACAATAAATTTCCTAACAATTTCCCCTTTTTGATGATGCCAAAACTTAAACCATTCAAAAATGCAAATAGCAAAGATACATAGGATAGTGTATTCACATAGAATGTATGCGTAGAATCAATCCTTTTATTGATCATAACATTCTTGTTCTTTTACACAATTACATAAGGTGTATCGAGCAACCATTTGTCTACACAAAAAAATGAAGAATTTATAGCTTTATTACGGAAGACTTACATAGTATGTATTTACATAATAAAATACATGAAGGGGTGGACAACTACACTTCATCTCCTTCGATGTCTCCTTCTTTCATCTTGTTCAAAGATCTTACGCTTCTTCTTTTTTTTTCTCATCGTCACCGCTTTCTTCTTCTTTTCATATGCTTCCTCAAGCAGCTTCCATCTATTCTTAATCTTTTCTTGTCTTTCCTCCCATAGCCGAGTTTGTCTCTTATTTTCTTCTTCTATTCTTTTCGTGATACTCAACATTACTTTTAGCCACTTGCAAATTGGCTACTTGGTCAAGATTTTAAGCCCCAAAGAGATCCCTCCTTTCTTGCCTGGATCTACGCGACTAATGTTTTTGGGCGAGGCTGTGTCCGAAACCTCTTCCTCCACCACCGCTTCTTCCTCTACCTCTCGGCGTGTATTGTATGCAGGTCTTCTTTCCGGTTTGAGTGACGGCGGAGTGACCAAACCAGAGCGATCGGGCTGGTGATCTGCTGCTGTCGCCTTCTTCACATAACGTGAGACCCTTTTCCCAAAGACAAGTCCCAAGCTTGAGCCATAGACATATTTGCAAAGTATCCTTGGATGCGAGCGTTTTAAATTCATCAACTGATCGTGGCTCTATCCAGGCATCCGAGATGGCATAAGTGTTCTACGTCTCTCTTGGAATGCCTCCATGTTGTTTCAAGATGTCCATAACTCGGGCATCCATTCTTCCTTCCACTTCCTCCATCCTCGCTTCAATTGTCTTTCTTTTCACCTTTAGATATAGCAGTGTTGGAGTGGCGAGTCACATGGAGTTTCCGATAATGTCACTGTGACACACCTTGTTGGGGGTTTGTGCAATCATCAAGGTCACATCTTTCGATCCTTCCCCCTCAACGGACTTTCCTTTCTTTTGTTTTGATACTTCCTAGTGTCTTTCCTTTTACAAACGCTTCCTCCTTCTCAACTTGAATCTTTTTAGCGCTTTAAAGTATTCCTCTTTCCCCTTTTTGGCATCATCAAAGGAGAGGAACGCCCGAAACATACTTGGCAGCGGGAAGTCGAGTCACGATAGTCGAGTTCTATCTCGAGTCTCGCTGCGGAGTATGCGACACGAAATTCGTGAGCGAGTAGCGTTGGACTCTCTTAAATTAACCTCATTTCAGCCATGAGAAGGCTGAATTTTCTGTCCATATTTTCTTCCTGACGTTGGAGATCACTCTTTATTTTGCTCACGCAAATGTTCCTTTATCTCGGCGTGTGAGCTTCATGCATGTGCTCAATGTGTTTCGAATTTCGTTTTTGCAGATCAAGCATTCTCACTTCCATACCGTACACTTGTTGAACAATGTCTGAAGTATCTAACTTGTTCCACACGCATTGTTCTTCAGCGTTGCCACCATTCCCCGATCCTCGACTTTTATGCCTCTCAAGTCGGCTGATAAGATTGGCATATTCGTTGTCCGATCGCATGTCCATAGAGGCCTGGTGCCTCTCCATCCGCTCAATTTAAGCAAATAATGCTTTGAACACCTCCCAACTTCACTGCTTTTTCGATGTACTGATGGCCAGCACAACGTCAAAGTCATAGTCAATCGAACAATGGTACGTGACTTAAATGACGGGAGCTGGTCTGCTGTGGAAGCGTGCGAGCTCGTTCTCGACTCTTGAGGAGGTCGGTACTCCAGAGAAAGGAAAAGATTCTACAAAGGAATCATCACGACCAACTGGATTTGTTCAATGATGAGAGGTGCGCGTGAAGTTCCTTTTGAGTCGAACTCGCTGCCTTTGGGAGCTGCGGAGTGGACTGTTTGTGGGGTCTTGATGGAAGTGGACCCCGGCTTTTGAGCCTCACTGTCTCTCAACCTTCGTTGGTCTCGGCTAGTTTCTCCACCGAGCGTGGAATGGTCCTCGCCTTATCTCAGGCGTCATCGAATGATGATGAGATTTCCATTGGTGGCTCATCATCAAAATTGAAAGTTTGACGAGTAGTCTTGAGATCGACTTGCTCGTGGCCGGGAACATCCTCACCGAGTCTTTTAGATCTTTCACGGGGATGACTCGCTTCCGCCTCTGATCCCGGAAAGGTTACATCAGATTATCCTCGGGAATCATGAAGCGCGCTTATCTCCTTTTCGATGGATCAATAATAGCGTGAGGGATGTTATCTACTTGACTTGTTTATCCCGAAGTCTCAACCTCCCGTGGCCTTCATTACCTCCTCGCAGGTCTCGGCAACGAGGCCTTGACTTCCCTTTCGACAAAGTGTCACCGCCTTAGGGTCTTTCGTGGGTGGCATCCATTGAGTCTCAACCCCATGGATTGCACTTTCATCGCCCTGCAGTGTTAACTCCCGGCCATTCTTTCCTCGTGCCTCGATCGCATCGCCAGTCACATAAGCCTTCGTGAGTAGCGCTTGGCACTCACCGAGACAGTCTCAATCGCCCCGAGCTTCGCTGATGGCAACTTGCTGTTCGTTTGTGTTTGTACTTTTTCCACTTCGCCTCCCGGATCTGCCAGGAGTCATCTCAGAGTATTCTCCGACCTGGCTGCAGCTGAGGGAGCTCACTGGCGCGCAGACCACCCAGTGATTGAAACGGGTCACTACCCAAACTCCTGGCCTAATCGAGTGTCTGGAAATTCCCGCTGGGGTAAGAGGT
>CM071929.1:41864496-41977048 GCA_016081115.2 Rehmannia glutinosa | reverse complement strand
GATATATTTAAGAAATTGCACATTAACATTCCTTTTGCGGACGCACTAGAGCAAATGCCAAATTTTGCGAAATTTCTTAAGGATGTTATGTCGAAGAAGAGGAAGATGACAAGCTTTGAAACGGTGAATTTGACGGAAGAATGTAGCGCAATCATTCAAAGGAAGCTGCCACAAAATCGAAAGATCCTGGGAGTTTCACTATCCTCTTGTGCCATTGGTGGTAACTTTTTAATAAAGCGTTATGTGATTTGGGGGTAAGTATTAATTTGATGCCTTTGTCCATTTTCAGGAAGCTTGGACTAGGCGAGGTGAAGCCAACCACGGTGACATTGCAACTTGCGGATCGGTCACTTACTTATCCAAAGGGAATTATAGAAGACGTGCTGGTAAAAATTGATAAATTTATATTCCCTGTGGATTTCTTGGTTCTTGATATGGAAGATGATGTTTGATAAATGGTTTTATCATGATTTTGATGATTTTGTTTTTATACCAAAACAATGGTTTTAAAGGTTGTCCAAATACTCCTAAATGATTTAAAATGGTTATAATATTTTCCGGAGTATTTCCTCAAGTTTATTTTCGATAATATTGGACAAACACTTTTAATGATTTTATGTCAATGGTTTCTTTCATTGAAACTATGTTTCTAAATATTGTCCTAATATTCCCGATTGGTCTAAAATGTTTTTACGAATTTTTCGGAGTATTTATTGGAATTTATATCGGACAACACTTTTTGTATTAATGTGTTATTTCATCAAAACTATATTTCCAATGTTGTCCTAAATACTCCCGATCGATTTAAAATGTTTTTACGAATTTTTCGGAGTATTTCTTGAGGTTTATTTTCCACAAAAATCGGACAACATGTCATTTAGGAGGTCGACCGGTCGACCAAAGAGGCGACCGGTACCTGGGAACAAGTTTCGTGAAACAGAAACTTGAGAACTCACAAAACAGGTCAGGGTGATCGGTCACCGTGGTGGGCGACCGGTCGCGCCCTAGGCGACAATCGACCCCCTTGGACCGGTCACCCCGTGTAAATTTTGTTGCGTTCTTTTCTAATCTTATTTGTGCGCGACCGGTCGCCCTTAAGTTTGACAGCAAAAATGTAACCATTGTGCAGCAGACATCTTTTCCTTAATTTGTGGGATTAATTTCTAACAACTCTTTTCTTCAATTGTCTTGCAATTTTTTACATAATTCATGTCCCCAAGAGGATCCTATCATGTACAAGACATCTTCTATAAATAGAGGAGGAATTGAAGCAACACAATAAGAGAGAAAACTACAACACAACAAGATACACTCAAGAATACACTTGTTCTTACATTGTCTTATTTCTTGTTGTAATTTGCCTAGCTATTCACTTTCACATCCTTGAGGTCTAGGCTATTCTTGATTACACTTGCACTCAATTGTATAATTCATTATCGAGTTGTAATCTTGAATTTTTGGGTTATCATTCAACACAAGATATCCTTGTGAGTGTTCTTGTGGTAAGAACACACTTGGGTGATCTAGGTGTTAGGTGTGAGAAGATTGTGGTAATCTTCTTGTTGAGGTGTTGAAGAATTGGTATTCTTCAAGGTTGAAGATTGTGGTAATCTTCACAAGGTGCTGTTGGAGATTGTGGTAATCTTCAAGAAGAGATTGTGGTAATCTCAAAGGTGGTGTTGAAGAAGAGTGTGGTGCTCTTCAAGGTGTTGTTGTAAGTTGGTGTTGTATTAATTTGTGGTAAATTAATATAATCTTTTTTTTCTCTTTGAAATCCATCCCGGATATACTGGGGTGGTAGAGGATTAGGCCCTGGGTGGGTTGAACCTCTATAAATCGACGTGTGTTGTTTACATTCCGCACCTTTATTATTGTGTTTAAGCATTTGGTTCGAAAAAGAGGGTGAAATCAAAAAGATGGAGATAATCTATTCACCCCCCTCTGATTATCGTAGCCGCTTGGACTTACAAGTGGTATCAGAGCCAAACTCTTTGGCAAGCTCGTTTCACATCGCGAGTGAAGATGAACGATCGTCGGCTACGAACGAAGCTCATCTATCCGGCACCTCCACCACCAAGCCACCTCTATTTGATTCCAAAAAAATTATATTTTGGAAAGAAAGAATGGAATGTTATCTACAAGGTTGCGGGTTCGATTTATGGAACATCTTCATAAATGGAGAATCCATTCCGATGATATACACACCACACACCTCCAAAGGATTCAAAGAGCTCAATGATGAAGAGAAGAAAATCATCTCCTTAAACGGTAAGGCTCTAAATATTTTGTATTGTTCATTTACTAATTTGGAATGTGAACATATTGTAGGAATTCGATCGGCACATAAAGTATGGCAAAAATTAGAAGCCATCTATGGAGTATTTGCAAATGAAAGGAGTCAAACAAAAGCATCTACTTCTCAAAGGGATACAAGCTCAAATTTAAGGAACAAGCCTCTTGCAACTTCCAACTATGAAGAAGTTGAATATTGTTTTATGGGCATCGAAAAAGAAAACGAGGTATGTCTTAAACCCTCTACTTCTTATGATATTGTTATTCAAAATAATTATAGTGATTTGCAAATTGATTTTGATGATCTTCAAAATGAATTCCAAAATTTACTTGTTAAATAAAAAAATTTGAAAAAGGAATTCAATATTTTGAAAAATGATAAGGATAGTTTATTTATTTCCTATGAATAACTATCATGTGCTCACACCACCACACTTGACAAGGTTAGAAACCTTGAAAAAGAAAATAGTACTCTTGTTGAGAATATTGAAGGCATGAAAAGGGATTTATCTAAATCCAACTTGAGTACAAATGATATGACCGATATTGTTGATTGTTGTGATAATTCGAAACTAGAACTTGATCATAAGTTTAATGTTGTCAATCATATGAAAAGGAATCAAGTCTCTAAGCATGTTGGTCATTATGCTCCTAGAATTATTACTTGCTTTTATTGTGGTAAAAAGGGTCATACGGTTAATACTTGTCGGGCTAGAAATAACTCAAATTATTGTTGGAGACCTAAAAGTCCCAAAGCTAATCCTAAAGGACCCAAGCACTTGAGGGTACCACAAAACAATGTCATATTAGGTACTCGGCGAAATAATGGTCGGAGAAAAGTTATACCGCCAATGAAACATCAAATGAATATCTCATTTGATCAAAGAAGGAGAAAACATTTTCAACAAAGTCAATTTCCAAGAAGAGGATATAATCAAAAATGAGAAGAACACAATCCTTGGAAATGGCAAAGACATCATCAACAAGATGATTTTCAAAGAAGAAGAGACCATCAAAAATGGGAAGGTAGCAAACCTTGGAAATGGAGTAATCAAAGAAGTCATCATCCACAAAGTGACTTCTCAAGGGGAAGATATCATCAACAATGGGAATGGCGTAATTGGTAATCCGTATCTCCCCATCTATATATGCATTTTATTTTAATGCTATGCATATTTTTATTTGTGTCTTAATTGCAAAATGAGTTTTCATGTATTTATTTTTAATTTAAGTCTTCAATATATTTGTGAGTTTCAAAATTTTTAAAAGACCTTATATGATGTCTTTAAAACTCTTGTGCATTTTTGTAGACTAAAGTGTATTATCATCTCTTATGGATTTTTATGACATGAGCTTACTTGTGATATCTCTTAGCCTACACTTTTATCATTATGATTTGTGCTAGATTTGTTTTAAGAATTGTGTAGGATTTACATATTTTCACAAATGGCCATTTTGTCAAGAAAGGCATAAATTATCGAGGTACGTCTACTTGTGTTACTCTTACTCTTATAGACTCGATATATGTATTGTCATATGCTTATGTGCTTGTTTTTTATTGGAATTTATATCGGACAACACTTTTTGAATTAATGTGTTATTTCATCAAAACTATATTTCTAATGTTGTCCTAAATACTCTCGATCGGTTAAAAATGTTTTTACGAATTTTTCGGAGTATTTCTTGAGGTTTATTTTCGACAAAAATCGGACAACATGTCATTTAGGAGGTCGACCGGTCGACCAAAGAGGTGACCGGTACCTGGGAACAAGTTTCGTGAAACAGAAACTTGAGAACTCACAAAACAGGTCAGGGTGACGGGTCACCGTGGTGGGCGACCGATCGCACCCTAGGGCGACCGGTCGACCCCCCTTGGACCGGTCACCCCGTGTAAATTTTGTTGCGTTCTTTTCTAATCTTATTTGTGCGCGACCGGTCGCCCTTAAGTTTGATAGCAAAAATGTAACCGTTGTGCAGCAGACATATTTTCCTTAATTTGTGGGATTGATTTCTAACAGCTCTTTTCTTCAATTGTCTTGCAATTTGTTTACAGAATTCATGTTCCCAAGAGGAGCCTATCATGTACAAGACATCTTCTATAAATAGAGGAAGAATTGAAGCAACACAATAAGAGAGAAAACTACAACACAACAAGATACACTCAAGAATACACTTGTTCTTACATTGTCTTATTTCTTGTCGTAATTTGCCTAGCTATTCACTTTCACATCCTTGAGGTCTAGGCTATTCTTGATTACACTTGCACTCAATTGTATAATTCATTATCGAGTTGTAATCTTGAATTTTTGGGTTATCATTCAACACAAGATATCCTTGTGAGTGTTCTTGTGGTAAGAACACACTTGGATGATCTAGGTGTTAGGTGTGAGAAGATTGTGGTAATCTTCTTGTTGAGGTGTTGAAGAATTGGTATTCTTCAAGGTTGAATATTGTGGTAATCTTCACGAGGTGCCGTTGGAGATTGTGGTAATCTTCAAGAAGAGATTGTGGTAATCTTCAAGAAGAGATTGTGGTAATCTCAAAGGTGGTGTTGAAGAAGAGTGCGGTGCTCTTCAAGGTGTTGTTGTAAGTTGGTGTTGTATTAATTTGTGGTAAATTAATATAATTTTTTTTCTCTTTGAAATCCATCCCGGATATACTGGGGTGGTAGAGGATTAGGCCCTAGGTGGGTTGAACCTCTATAAATCGATGTGTGTTGTTTACATTCCGCACATTTATTATTGTGTTTAAGCATTTGGTTCGAAAAAAAGGGCGAAATCGAAAAGATGGAGATAATCTATTCACCCCCCTCTAGATTATCGTAGCCGCTTGGACTTACAGAAGATCATGACGTTCCACTGATACTTGGACGTCCATTCCTTGCTACTGGTAAAGCCTTAATAGACGTACAAAAAGGAGAGCTCACGTTACGTGTTAATGATGAGCACGTTTTATTTTCTATATATAAGACAATGAAATTTCATGATACGGTGGAGAATTGTAATTTTTTGGATATAGTTAGTTTGTGCATTGAGGATTATGTTGATCATGCATTGTCTACAGATGATTTGGAATTTGGGCTAACCCACTCGTGCTCGATGTCGAGTGTTGTGCTTGATTTTGATAACCAAGATTTGTACGATTATGTTTGTGTCTTAGATCATATGCATGAACTACCTAGGAGCGCAAGAGGCGAGAATGCAAAGTCAGAAATAAGGGAGCAAAACCTTCAGGCACGCATGACCCATGCGTCCACTCACAGCAATCCGTGCGTGATGCCGAAAGAAATGTTGGAAATCCTGAAGAGCACACGACCCGTGTGCTAGAGCACGGGCAACCCGTGCTTGATGCTGAAAGGAAGTATGAAGACAGGGGATCACGCACGACCCACATGCCAGAGAACGGGCAGCCTGTGCATGACCCTGAAACAGCGACGTCGACACTGGAACTCAAGCAATTACCCAAACACCTCAAATATGCATTTCTTGGGATGAATAATGCAAATCCGGTAATCGTTTCATCTCTTCTCACTCCTACCCAACTTGATAAATTGTTAAGGGTTTTATGAAAACATAAGTCGGCACTCGGATGGTCTATAACTGATTTAAAAGGCATAAGCCCATCCATTATAATGCATAAAATTCGGATGGAAGATGTGTATAAACCATCAGAACAAAACCAAAGACGAGTAAACTTTATCATGCAAGATGTGGTTAGGAAGGAAGTGTTGAAATAGTTAGATGTTGGGATCATTTATGCCATCTCTGATAGTTCATGGGTAAGTCCGGTGCAAGTGGTACCGAAAAAAGGGGGGTAACAGTCGTGAAAAATGAGAATGAGGAACAAATTGCTACTAGAATTGTTACCGGGTGGCGAATATGCATTGATTATAGAAAACTTAATGATGCCACTCGAAAAGATCATTTCCCTCTCCCCTTTTATCGATATGATGTTGGATCGTCTTGCAGGTTATGATTATTATTGCTTTTTAGATGGTTATTCCGGGTACAATCAAATCATGATTGCACTGGAAGACCAGGAAAAAACGACATTTACATGTCCTTATGGCACATTTGCATTTCGTCGCATGCCATTTGGTTTATGTAATGCGCCTGCCACTTCCAACGTTGTATGATGGCTAAATTTCACGATCTAATTGAAAAAGTTATGAAAGTGTTTATGGACGATTTCTCTGTGTTTGGTGATTCTTTTGATAATTGTCTTCACAATCCTTCCTTAGTCTTACAGCGATGTGAAGAGACCAATCTTGTACTCAATTGGGAAAAGTGCCATTTTATGGTACGCGATGGTATTGTACTTGGTCATCGAGTCTCTTCCGCAGGTTTGGAAGTCGATCGGGCAAAGATTGTAGCAATCGAGAAATTACCACCTCTTACAAACGAAAAAGTCATTCGGAGCTTCTTGGGCCATGCCGGATTTTATAGAAGGTTTATCCGTGACTTTTCTAAAATTTCTAAGCCTTTAAGCCAATTGCTAGAAAAAGATGTTGCTTTCAATTTTTCCAATGATTGTTTGCAGGCGTTCGAAACTTTGAAGAAGGCATTGGTGACCACATCTATACTTGTCGCCCCATATTGGAGTCAACCGTTTGAGTTGATGTGTGATGCGAGCGATTTTGCGGTAGGGGTTGTTCTCGGTCAAAAGAGGGAAAATTGTTCAGATCCATCTACTATGCTAGTAGAACGTTGGACAATGCTCAACAGAATTACACCACAACCGAGAAGGAGATGTTGGCAATTGTTTTCGCATTTGATAAATTCCGATCATACTTGATTGGGACGAAAACGATTGTTCACACCGACCATGCGGCCATCAAATATTTCTTTGATAAGAAGGATGCGAAACCAAGGTTGATTCGGTGGATCTTATTATTGCAAGAGTTTGATGTGGAAATCAAAGATCGGAAAGGATGCGAGAATGTGGTGGCACACCACTTGTCTCGAATTGAAAATCAAGAGGGAGCGCAAGGAAGCACGGATTAATAAAAGAGGAATTTCCTGATGAACGATTACCCATGCTTGAGGCAAAATATCAGTGGTATGCGGACTTTGTCAACTATTTGGCTGCAAGAGTTTTACCTCCGGATCTATCGCCATATCAAAAGAAGAAGTTCTTACATGACGTAAAGTTCTACATGTGGGATGACCCCCTACTCTTTAAGAGGTGCGCGGATAAAATCATAAGAAGATGCGAACCTCAAGAAGAATGGGAGGGAGTCCTACAACAGTGTCATTCCGCACCATATGGCGGACATTTTGGCCCAACTCGCACCGCAGTGAAGGTATTACAAAGTGGGCTATATTGGCCCACTTTATTTAATGACTGTTATTTGTTTGTGCAACAATGTGACAGGTGTCAGCGAATGGGCAACATTTCAATGAGACACGAGATGCCAATGACAAATGTAATCGAAGTGAAATTGTTCGATGTGTGGGGGATTGATTTTATGGGCCCAGTTATCAATATATTATACTCGCATTGGAGTATGTATCCCGTTGGGTAGAGACGATTCCTTCCAAAATAAATGATGCTCAAGTTGTGATGCGGTTCCTTAAGAAAAATAGATTTACTAGATTTGGCACTCCAAGAGCTTTAATTAGTGATGGAGGGTCGCATTTTGTAAATAAATTGATGAGCAACTTTTTGGCAAAATATGGGGTGAAACATAAAGTCGCATTGGCATATCATCCACAAGCCAATGGGAAAGCGAGGTATGGCTAACCGGGAGATCAAACAAATCCTTGAGAAGACGGTGAACACCAACCGAAAGGATTGGGCGTTAAAATTGGATGATGCTCTGTGGGCATACCAGACTGCATATAAGACACCGTTGGGCACATCCCCATACCAACTTGTTTTTGGGAAATCGTGTCACCTGCCGGTGGAGTTGGAACACAAAGCATTTTGGGCGGTCAAGAAGCTAAATATGGATTTTCAAAAAGCCGGCGAAGATAGGTTGCTCCATTTGAATCGGATGGAAGAGTTTCGGGATGAAGCTTACGAAAACTCCCGAATTTATAAAGAGAGAACAAAAAGATGACACGACAAGATGATAAAAAAATGAGAGTTTTTACCGGGAGAACCGGTACTCTTGTACAATTCACGCCTTCATTTTTTCCCTAGAAAACTCAAGTCTAGGTGGTCGGGGCCATTCGTGATCAAGAAAGTATTGAATCCTCCCGGAGTTGTAGAATTATTGATAAAAGACGGTGAAACCTTCATGGTAAATGGCTAGAGGATTAAGCATTATTTTCACCGAGGTAACTAAGAGGAGGTGACTTTCATCTCCTTGCGAGACCCGTAACGAAATGACAGACAGGCGTCAAGCTAAAGACGTTAAATATAGCGCTTGTTGGGAGGCAACCCAACGGTTTTTCGTGTGGATTTCAATTTTTTTGGTGTGTGTGTTTTGTTTTAATTTTGTGTGATTTGTGTGTTTTATATGAAAAAAAAATTACCTGAGTGGTTGTACAGGTATGCACGGGTAGCCCGTGCCATGGGCACAACCCGTGCGTATCTGGGAGAGAAGTTGACATGCTACGGCATCACACACGGGTTACCCGTGCGCCTGGCGCACGACCCGTGTGTGTCTGCAGGGAAAGAAATATTGCTTCGGCATGCCGCACTGGTTACCCGTGTGCCGGCGCACCACCCATGCGCCTTACGGAAGAGAGGCAAATAAGAGCAGTTTAAACACT
The DNA here is from genome assembly GCA_016081115.2 of Rehmannia glutinosa. NCBI lineage: Eukaryota > Viridiplantae > Streptophyta > Magnoliopsida > Lamiales > Orobanchaceae > Rehmannia > Rehmannia glutinosa. Next base: position 41,968,037 of record CM071929.1, on the reverse strand, counting down.
GCTCTTTTTCACTTCAACCTCTCCAAAACGCACGCCCCCTCCCAAATTCTTCATTGTGTTCGAAATTTCTTAGAGTCTCCACCTAAATTCCCCCATTTAATCACTCCCCCATCACATTAGAACTACAAATTTCATTGCATTCAAGTTTTGATTGAAGAAATTGGAGAAAAAAACACATAGGGTTCAAGTTGTTCACTTTGATTTGAATTTCGAGAATTCCGGTAAGAACATCGTTTTTCCTTGTGAATTTCTTGTAAATATTGTGACAGGAATCATGATTGGTGCTTGCTTTGATATTTTTGCTATGAATTGAATGAATTATTCTTTAAGGCAAATTATCGAACACTTTGTGGGCTTGTGTAATTGAGATGAATTTGAATGAAATGTTGATGAATGGGGCATGTACGGTGATTGTTTGAGCTTTAAGATTAATGATTCCCTAGTATGGCCTTAATTCTTGATTGTTTGGGGGTGCTTGTTCGATCAAAGTGATGTAGGGAAGTCAATATGCACCACCTAATGTATTGGCTTAAAATTCCTACTTAGTTTCTTGCCATTGATAATGTTGGGATACTAATGGAATTTATTTCAGGTACAAATCTTTCATGGCTGATAGACGGAATCCCCAGGATGGAAGGAGACGTGCGCACGTAGCAGCACAAAGAGACGAGGCACCGCAAGAAGTAGACCCGAACAGTCCCACTGCATATGGAGTGGTGTTGACAAATGCAAATGACATAGAGCGGTGGAATCGCTTGGTTGGTCGCCAAGTATCTCCATCCCGATACGCCGATGATGACTGTACCCAAACTTTGGGGATACATGAGGACGTTTGGATTCTTTTGGCAAAGGTCGGATGGACCAATTTTATGAGCCGAAGATGGCCGACATTCAAATGATACACGTTGGAATTTTTGAGTACCGTGGAAGTACACTTTGAAATACACTTTCAGTTGGGTAATGTACGTCGGAAATTATCTATCCCCCAATTGAATACCATTTTTGAAGTTCCAACGAATGCTCGTTTCCGACCGATGAACAATTATGATTAATATGACTTTTGGAGAATGTTGGTAGAAACGCCACAGACGGGGCCTATGTTGTATGCCGCACGAACCGCCAAAGCTTGTTGGATCCAGAATCCAGTTTTCCGGTACATACAATGTGTGATTGCGTCCTCCGTATTCGCAAGAGAAAATATTGGGGGAATGACTACGAGGGAGTTGTATCTACTATGGTGTATGCTCACAAATACACCCTATAACACAGCCGCCTACTTCGCAGAGCAAGTTGAGCAATTGGTAAGGCGAGAAGGGGGTACTATTTATATAGGGGGCCTCATTACCCCTATTGCCCGACATTTCAACATCGATTTCAGAGGCTTGGAGCCTATTCCGGGCAGCATTCGGGTTAATTTGGCATCTTTGCCCACATGACGTTTATCGCAAATGAAGATAATATGTTGGTGTTTCTATAGAAGAAAGGTGATGCATTTCCGTTGCCCAACCCGACATACACCACAGTAGATACTTTGGTAGACACGGCCAACTTCCTAATGAACTCTGACGCGCATAACCGAATTACAGAAGCTATAGAAGCGAGGAAGAGGCACTTAGTTTAAGGGTTCCCGGATATGGAGGATATGGTCGCGGAAGAAGAGGAGCTACGTAAAAGAGAAATGGGGGTGGAACCTCATCACCCACAACTTGGATATGACTTCCCCGAGTCCTCACAAGGCGGCGAGTACCCCCGACGCTCACATAGCAAGGATCGTCCCAGTACCTCTCATGGTGGTGAACCCCAACACGACAATGACTTTTAGGATATGCTATATGCATTTGGGGAGGACTTGCATCGTGAAGGAGACGAGTTGAGGCAACAAGGGGAGGATTTGAGGCAGCATCGGGCTGATTTTCTCGCATTCCGTGAGAACTATGGCAGGAGGTCCGAGGAGACGTGGCAAGTGCTCCAACAGTTGCAGATGTGGCATATCTCGCAAGGTCACTTTCCACCGCCACAAGCTCCACAGTGATTCAGGTATATCCTCACTTTTCATTATTGAAATTCTATTTTTCCCCTTTAGGACAATACAATTTCATTCAAGTTTGGGGGGAAAAGGTAGTATTTTAATATATGAAAAGTGTGGATAGTAAAAAAAAATTGCATTTTGTGTTTTTTTTTGTGTGTTTTCATATAGTTGCATATAGAGCATTCTAGGTTGCATTGCATTAGAGCACGTTTATTGCTTTCATAGAGGTTAGAGAGTGAGTTGACCGGGCTTGATGCAACTTGTTGTTTGTGTGTTGATTGAAAGATTTGTATTGTTGGAATTGGATGATGAGTATGAGTTGATTGAGCCTTGAATAGATAATGAGCATGTTAATATGAAAACTTGGTTTGATGCTTTGAATTACATATTTACAAGTCTGTGAGCTTTTGAGCCTTTACTACTTATATCTTCTGTAGTCTTGTTGTGATTTGAGTGTATCATTCATGTTGTTAGAATTCTAGAACTTGCTCGGGTATCTCTGTCAAGGCCACATGTTGTATGCAAATTGTGAATGTGATTAAAGGTCATCTTTGCTAGCCTTTCAAGCCTTTTGCTTACCTAAAGATGATGAAATTCCTAGTTAGCCAAGTTGAGCCTATTGTCTATTCATTTGATGACCACAAGATTTAAGCTTTGAACTTGATAGATCTGTCACCCTAAACTCGAGTGTATAACGTTGAGTAAAGGGAATGAATGGAGTTGAAAGAGTGGGAATTTAAAAGTGGGATAATTGGGCATATTTGGTTAATTGGAACAAAAGAGGAAGAAAATGAGGTGAAAAAGAAGTGTTGAAAATTCACAAATGAATCGGAAAAAAAAATCAATGATATAATGTGAATTTTCATAGAAACGAAACTTGGGGGCGAAGGATTGTAATTTAAGGCGATTCTCAAAAGAAAGAAATAGATGGAAATAAGTAAAGTTGATAAAAATAACGGATGATTGGAGTAGCAGATGGAACTAAAATGTAGAGGATTGATATGCTCACCAGTTTATATGCTCGAGTTTGAGTCACTTTATCCAAAATTTCCTACCCTAACCAAAGAGCCTTCATTACAACCAAATAAGAAAGTCCTTTTTGATCCACGAATTGCATACATTCTAGTGACGGAGATATGAGACGAATTGCAAGCTTATGGTAATTTTGCGACATTCAATTGATTTGAGCGTAAACACGTCCCATATCCTCGTGAGATGAGAGTATACACGTAACTTTTGAGAGTTGCAATTCAGAGCATTTCACTTTGTTTTACTTGATGCGTGCTCTTTGATCAGATATTTGAGGCTTGATTGGTTTGTTGCTCAACATTCATGACGAACAATATAGATTTTCTTTTGGGTCCTTTGTGTGCGCTTTTATTCTTATCTCCCTGTTGTGCTTTATCGTGTTTTCAAAATTGTTGATCGGGACGGTCAACGGTTTAAGTTTGGGGGATTTTGATAGGTGTGAGTTTTGCATGTATTTTGAGGCATATTTATGGCTAAAATGATGAGTAAACATGCATATACTCGTGTAAAATGCTACGTATTCACTCCTTGTGGAAAAGATATTACACTTTGCCTGTTTTGTAGGAATTTAATGTTATTTGAAGCAAATTTAATGCAAATACGAGCATCGCAAAGTGGAAACACTGAGAATTGAGTGAGTATACGAGAAGCGAAGCTAGAACGAGAGGAAGATGAGCGTATAAGGAGAATACAGGGAGCGCACGGGTTGGGCGTGCCTTAGGCACCACCCATGTGCCCCTGAATAGAGGTATTTTAAGGCTACGACATGGCGCACGGGTAGCCCGTGCTCATACGCATCACCCGTGCGCCACTGGGGAATTACAATATACCTACGGCATCACGCACGGGTAGCCCGTGCAAGGGGCACACGACCCGTGCGTGTTTGGCAAAAATCAAAGGCTTCGCTACGGCATGACACACGGGTAGCCCGTGCAGGGGGCGCACGACCCGTGCGTCTGCGCTGGAATCCCACAATCTGCAGCACTTTGCCCTAAACTTGAAAGTGAGTATAAAAAGGCGTTTTGGGGGGCGCACACAAGGATATTCTGACATTTTTGGGATCTACAACACAAGACAAAGGTCTATTCTTGGAAGAGGACATCAAGGAGATAATCGGGTTGCATCGGAGCTCAAGGAACGGAGATATATCGAGAGATTGTCGACTTTCCTAAGTTTTTCTTGCTTCTCTTGTAGTTTTAATCTTCCATTTTAGTTTGTCATGGCTTTGAACAATTTGTCTCTGAGTTGTTTAGAAAACATGTGTAGCTAAACTCTTTAGATTTTCGGGTTTTGGTAGTAGATTAATGAACTCTTGTTGGATGTTTTAATCTTAGTTGAAGTTATTATCTTGAAGCATATTTGAGTACTTTGAGCTTATTCTTATTTTATCACTTGATCAATGATTTAACTTGTTTGATATATTGATTCATAATTCGAGAGATGAGTTTCAATATTAGATCTTGAGTACTTGAAATAAATATTTGCATGAATCGAGAGGTTTGTGAGTATTTGTGAGGATATTTGATCTTTTGCACTTTTGGGAGTTGAGTACTTCATGTTGAGTAGAGATGCTAGCATAAGTATTTCAATCTACGTTTTATATGCATCTCGAGAGGGAGGATAAAATATCTTTGTGATCATCTTATAGGAATATTGATAATAACTTGGCTTGGATTAAATCAGAAAACAAGAGGGATATTAATCGAAACCTTAACTCGGAAATCCATTTTATCATCTTGATACTTCTACAAATTGTGTTATCTTAATCTTGTGTTTTAGTAGTCTAACTTGTCTTAATCTTACAACAACAATCATCAAATTACGATAGTCTAAATAAAAATAAATCTATCTTAGTTCAATACTTAGTACATAAATTTATTAGTCTCCGTGGACACGACCTTGCTACCCTATTCTATAAACTACATCGTACACTTGTGGTGAAGCTAAAAAAATAAGGCGAACAATCCCAGGGGGCCCAGTGCCCCCTACCCCTTCGTCCCTGGTTAGTAGTGTCATATATATGCACCACCATCTTCACCAACGAAAATGAGTGGCTCGGCCATGGTAGTATATATGTAGATCTGGATTTCTGAAACTGAGGATAGTGATTGAGATTGTAGATTGACAAGAAAATGAGTGGTAGCCCTACAGAGGAATTCAAACTGCAAAGAGGATTACCACAAGGTGATCCATTGTCACCATTCTTGTTTCTAATTGCAGCAGAAGGTCTGGATCTACTCATCAAAAAGGCTTGTGATCGAGGAAATTAATGGAGCCTTTTTGGGTGGGGAAAGACAAAGTGGAAATTTCGCATTTCCAATTCGCCGATGATACTATTTTTTTGGAAAGGCAACAAAAGAGAATGTTTGGGTTGTAAAAGCAATTCTTAGAAATTTTGAACTCGTGTCCGGATTGAAACTAAATTTCAGCAAAAGTTGCTTATATACTATCAATGTGGAACAAAGAATCGAGATCCATATGGCCAATATATTGAACTGTAAGACGGGTGTTTTTCCATTTTTATACATTGGTCTGCCAATAGGTGTGAACCCAAGGAGGAGGAGCATGTGGCAGCCTGTTATCGATAAATTAACCGTCGTCTTTGTCATTGGGAAAATACACATTTATCTTTAAGGGGAAGGATTGTGCTAATAAAAGCTGTTTTATCTTCATTATCGCTCTATTACCTATCTTTTATGAGGGCACCACGAAACATTCTCAAAAAAATCGAACGAATTCAGAGAAAATTTCTTTGGAGTGGGGGTACGAAAAGGGGTAACAAAATTAATTGGGTAAGTTGGGATAAAGTTTGTATGCCTAAGAAGAAATGTGGTTTGGGGGTGAGGAAGATGGATATCTTCAATAAAGCACTTCTAGCAAGATGGGGTTGGAGGCTTGTTAGATATAATGATCACTTATGGGTCAGAGTCATTCAATGAAAATATGGAGCTACTAATAATGATAAAAGGGAATTTCAGAATTTTAAAAATGATGGAAAGAGCTCCTGGTGGTGGAAAGATCTTAATAAATGGATTCTCAGTAAAGATTGGTTCTTAGGAAATTTAAGAGTGAAAGTGGGGAATGGGAATAAATGTGGATTTTGGGAAGATTGGTGGGTAGGTGAAGAAGTATTGGCCAAGCTTTTTCCTAGATTACACATGTTAGCCATTGACAAAGGTGCAAAGGTGAATGAGATGGGGCAATTGGGTAGATGGTAAATGGGAATGGGACTGGAAAGGGAGGAGAAAATTATTTGCTTGGGAAGAGAATTTGTTGAAAGATCTTTTAACATCTTTTTGCAGGTTCTCTTTAGATCAAGGAAAAGATGATCAATGGACATGGAACGCTGGACCTGGGGGGCTTCTTTTCTACAAAATCAACATACAATTACTTAAGGAATCTCGAAGCAACAAATGAGCAGAGGAGAAAATTTCTCACAATTGCATGGGGGAAGCCAACGCCGTACAAGGGAAATTACAATTTTGGTTCCATAACTTTAGGGGGTGTCAAAACAAGTCCCACTCAATTTTACTTTTTCAAAAACACTCTATAATTTACAAATTGTATCAAAACTAGTCCCACTCGATTTTACTTTTTCAAAAACACCCTGTAATTTACAAATTGTATCAATTTGACGACAAATTCAACCGTCGTGGAACTTTTTCGGAATTCGTCACGTAATAAGCACGTGACTTGAAATTTTGGGGATTTCTCACCCTCTTTGACACGGTGGAAATAAAATGCCAAACGTAGAAAGAGATTTGGGGGAAAAACTCGTCACCGAGATTTGGAGGGAAAAAACTCGTCAACACCCTGTAATTGGGCATGTTTTTGGGGGAAAATGGTGGTGACGAGTTTTTTTCCTCCAAATCTCTTTTCATGTTAGCATTTTATTTCCACCGTGTCAAAGAGGGTGAGAAATCCCCAAAATTTCAAGTCACGTGCTTATCACGTGACGAATTCCGGCGAAAATTCTAATCGGCGGTGGGATTTATCCTCAAATTGATATAAGTTTGTAAATTACAGGGTGTTTTTGAAAAAATAAAATCGAGTGGGACTAATTTTGATACAATTTGTAAATTACAGGGTATTTTTGAAAAAGTAAAATCGAGTGGGACTAGTTTTGACACCCCCAAAGTTATGGGACCAAAATTGCAATTTTCCCCGCCGTACAAAGTAGCCGCCTTTGCTTGGAAGCTCTTGCAACAAAGAGTCCCGGTTAAAGAGGTTCTCCAGAAAAGGGGAATTTTACCAAGTAGTGCTCCTGCACTTTGTGTTTTTTGCGAGAAATCACCGGAAAGTTTAGATCACTTATTTTTCACCTGTCCTGTTTCATGTCATATTTGGACCAGCTGTTATAATTGGTTCGAGCTTACTTATGTGTGCCACAACGACTCCATTCAACATCTTCTTCTTCATATGGGAATGGTAAATGACAAGAGAAAAAGCAATGTTTGGAGGGCAGTTTGGATGTGCATTATTTGGAATATATGGATTCATCGAAATGAGGCCACATTCAGAAAGACATCACTTATGCATGATAGAATCATCACAAGAATTAAGATTAATCTCTAGTATTGGATTAGAGCATACCGACCTGAGATGAAGGAAATGTCTATTGATTTATGGTTGGAGCGTCCAGTTAGGATTTTCTGCGAGGAATCTTTTGATTTTTGAAAAACTTGGGTGAAATAGTGAATGTGAGCAAATAATTAGTTTCGAGTTTATGATTTGTAAATGATATGAAGATGTAATACGGGTTGAGCACCCCTTGTGCTCTTGTTTTATGAAATTTTTTCTTATAAAAAAAAAAACAATGATGAATATAGAATTATTTTTAGGGATACTTACAAAAAAAAACCTAAGTCATGTTTGGTTTTAGTTGAAGCTTCAGTTTTATTTTATCTTTTGCTATTTAAAATACTAAAAACTTCTTCCTAAAAAAAAAACTAAAAACTTGTTTGTTATAAATAAGTAAGAATAGCAATAAGTCTACCTTTTATTTTAATAAGAAAAAAGAAAAACAAAGACACGTTGCATTTTTGTGTCTATCATTAATTATATTAGTTAAGAGTAACTAATTATTTATTAACTTTATTTGTTAACTTAACAGTCAATTAGTTACCTATTACAAAACAAGCATATATCCGTGTTTCTTCTATTAGAATTAAACTCAAAATCTCGGAATATGCGGGATCAACCTTGTGCTCTAGTGGCTAAGACATGTATTGTAAGAGTGAATAATCCGAATTCGATCTCATACGAGTACGTGTATCTCCTCCTCAAATTTCCCCTTATACTAAAAAAAAAATCTCGGAATATGCATCATTTACAATAGTGAATGTTTTGCAATGGAATATTTCCATTTTATGGAGGTGACAATTATTTTAATGAAGTCAAAACTGTAAATTAGTCCTAGCTGTAATTACCAGCTCCCATTGATTAGTACATTTGATATTTCGAGTCAGCTTTCTTCTTGATTTGGTTCTCTTCATAATCCATAAAATAATTATTTATTAATTTATCAATTTTCTAAGTATCTCGTTGAATTAATAACTTTTGATAGTTCCAATTAAAGCTATTAATATAGAGATTTAACTGTATAATGCTAATGAGGGGTAAAATCGTATTTTTTCTTTTGAATATTTAATTAACTATGTATCATTTTGATTAATTCTTAGTCCAAAAAAAATTGTCAAATGGGTCAAGTCAATAGAAAAGGCACGTATCAAACCCATTAGCATCAACTCATAACATTAGGATCTAGGGTGTCAATTCATTATATTAGGATCATGCGCTCATAGTGTCAGGTCCCATCTTAATTATTATTCATTTAGTTGAATTTACAGTTGAATTTACCTTATACTCTGACTTATTCTCTTACACTCTATTGACTTAGGCATCAAAGGGATTTTCCCGAGATAATTCCAAGACACTCCTAACATTATTTGCATGTTGCTGACAAATCCCAACACGGACCAAACATCAGACTGGAGATAGGTACCTTATTTCAGAGTATATTGACTCAGAGTGAGTTGCCAATTTTAATTTTATTACCGTCAACTATGTTACAATTATGAATTACGTACCAATTTCGTTTCCCCCCAATGTTATTCACGGTGAGAACGACTTTTTTTATGTGAACATCCCAATAAGAGGTGGGGAATTAAGGTCACATCCCCTACTTAGTTTTATAACGATGTTGAATGTACAAAATTACAGATCCAAGAATTACAAAACCAAGAAAATACTATCTATGTCTATCTAATCTAAATGAAGGGAGTTCTAACATATCTAATCTAACAATTCCCTTAGCACGAGCAGGAAGGGAAGTGGGAGTATACTCAACTAATGACTGAGAGGAACATCCTAGAGATGCTAGTAAATCAGCTACACGGTTCCCCTCCCTATATACATGGGAGATGGAATACACGGTGTTTCTAAGCCTATTTTGTATATTAACTACACTTCTCTTTTACAGACCAATGATCCGTAATGTGTTTTGTTATGATATTACACAAAATATAAGAATCCGTTTCAATCTGAAGTTGGTGAAGATTCCAAGAAGAGAGCAGATGTAATGCCATTTCTAAAGTTGAGCACTCTGCCATTAGAGGATTTGTACTGTTTATTAAAGGGGTTGAAAAAGCCCACAAGGTACTGCCTTGACCATCCCTAAAATCCCTCCTATACATGCAGCTGAAGAGTGCACTACAAGAAAAGAATAATTTAGCGACACAAATTTCCCGGCGGTTTGTTACAACCGCCGCTAAATGACTATCTAACAACGGTTGGATTAACTGATGTTGATTAAGTAAATAAATTTAATGGTTGAAATTTTAGTGTCATTATCGAGCGGCGGTTAAGTAAAACTGCTGAGAAAATGGCTTTGGTGGCAGTTTATTTCGCCAACAATTTATTTGCTAAATTTTAGCAACACTTATTTTGCTAGCCGCCACTAACATTATATATATATATATATATATTTTGGATTTGGATCTAGTGAGTCCACATAACTTATGTGAGTACACGAGACCAAATCTGAGGCATTGATTTATTTTTTAAACGGTTGAGATTAATCAGCTTTTACCATTTTTTAGTATATAACTTAATTTAAAAAAGGGTTGTTTGGTAATTTTAATTAAGATCAGTTTTTGGGAGGGAAGTTTATTTTTGGGAGTGGGCTATAATTTAGGAACCGGAGATGTGTGTTTATCCAAAATCTTGCATATCTTCTCCAACCTTGTAAACGAGAGTCAGAAAAAAAATACACCTCAACAAATGCCGGCAGTCGGAGTTCTACCTACCATGGAAATGCGAGTCGGAGCAGCACACTTATGAGAAGTGTGAGTACGAGCTCGTTATGGAGCGGATGCTACAGATGCAGAAGATCCGCGAGCGCGAGGCCCAATTGAAGGGGCAATCCCCACAATCCCTTCCCCAAATTCCTAAGACTGCCAATGCGTGATTCAGGAACAAGCTGGAAGTGTTTGCAGTGGCAGAAAGTGGTGGAGTTTAATCAAAACTTTTTATGTGTTATTTCTACAATGACATTAGAATTAATTCCTCATGGTAAACCAGTTTGTAATAAATTTCACACATGATTGTGCTCCATTTTACATCTATTTCGAGTGTTTTACCAAAAAAAAATAAGCTACGTCACTCAGGGCATCTTGAAATTTTCCCAGAAGAAGCGGCCCGGAAAACCCCCAAATTTGCTGAAAAAACCCTATTCGAGCAGGTAGCAAATTTGTTTTTCTATTTTTTGCTCGTCTCTTTTTTTTTTTTTTTTTATTCCACTTTTTATGTAGGACATTGTCATTGCTAGATATGTTTTAAAATTGCATATTGTTGGTGATAAATATGCTTATGATTATTATGTAATATGCTTACATATGTTTTAGACGGGGGTGGCAATTAGTATTTCCCACTTTCTCAGAAATATTGGAAGATTGCTTTAATGAGGCAAAAACTTGGTTATTGTTGTCAATAATTATGCTCACATTTGTTTTTACAAGTATTGGGTGATTGCTTTAATGAGGCAAAAACATTGCTTATCTATGGTTTATATTATGCTTATGTATATTCAAGTATGTGCAAAATACTGGGATTGGTTGTGTTTTTGTTTCTTACTGTCTTTATTATTTGAAAAAAAAAGAAGTCTGGGAGATTGCTCTAGTGGGAGTTTAAAATGCATATTGTTGCTGATAACTTTGCTTATTTATGTTGTATATTTTGCTTATGCATGTTTTATATAATGCTTTCGTACAGGAGGTAATTAGTATTTGCCACTTTTGTTTTTCTAAGTCTGGGTTTTGTCTGTTTGATGTTTTCTACTGCTTATTGGTGTTCACAGTTATGCTTATTCATATTCTATATCATGCTTATGCATTTCATATAGTATACTTATTTTTTTTTTTTTGTCTAATAAATGCTTCAGTTAAATGACTAGTGTCCAATTTTTTTGTTAGTGTTTCTGTTGGAAATGGCTAAAGAGAGCAATAAGAGGAAGACAACAGTGGCTAAAGAGAGCAATAAGAGAAAGTATACAGCTGCAATATGTTTGGATGCAATGAATGAGCAGAGGGAGATGGTCTTGGGACGGGCGAAGGAATTTGCCAAAACGAAACAATCTGAAACGTTTGTTGCTTCGTACTTTTGATCAAAGTGTTGATTACTAGAGTGTTTTATACACTTTAAATTTGGTTGTTTTTGACGTATTGTCGTTGTGTTAGTTCATGGTGGTAATATTTTCTGCAAAGCAGAATTCAGTTGCTAATGTAAGCAAAATTCAATTAGTCTATAAGCAGAATTCAACTTTATTGTAAGCAATTATCTTCATGGTATCTTTTAATGTATCTAGCACTAGTTCAAATATTTTTTAAACAGGGTTCGAGTGCTTTGTAAACAGAAGTCAATTGCGTTGCAAGCATTTTATCTTTTCAAGTATCTTATACTTTAGCAGTATTCAAATGTTTTGTAAGCAGGATTCAAATGCTTTGTAAGTAGAAGTCAATTGACTTGTAAGCAATTATCTTCATGGCAATTTATACTGTTAGCAATTTCAATTATGTTCAATTTTTTTCTTTTGGTCAAAAAGCGTTATAACAGTAACAAATAAGCAAAGTACAATGTATTAAAAAGCATTATAATAAGAAATCATATGCAATTTGTAATATATGAATAAATGGTGTTAAAAAAATAAACAAGCATTCACAACATTTTTTATCGAGCACATGCCCTTTTTCAATTTGTTAGGAACAAATTTTAGGACTGTATCAAACAAATAATTATAAAATTTGATCATGGCTAGATTCTTTTGGGGCTCCTATGCGGGACAGAAGAAGACTCACTGGATCAGTTGGGATGATATCTGCCACCCTATTTTACGAGGGTGGTTTAGGGTTGCGCCGACTTTCGATATTCCGACGCCTTGATTCTGAAGTTGTGGTGGAGGTTACGTGAGGGCCATTCATTGTGGGCTCATTTCTTGATCGGCAAATCTTTGTTAATGGGCTTCGATCTCCCCCGTAGAGCCTCTGTAACACATAATCATAGTCATCGCGTGGAGGCGCTTGAGGCGGATCGGTATTCGAGCCCGGAGCGGATTTTTTGTCTATTGGCGGTGGTAGCCGTGTCAGTTTCTGGGACGATATTTAGTTTGGGCATAGGCCGCTTGCAGATCATTATTTGGATCGGCCGTTGGGTCATATGACGGTTGATTGGTTCATTCGCGATGGTATATGGGATAGAGATAGATTGTATCGGTTTTGGTCTCCGGATGTGGGCTTCCTAAGAGTCTCATTGAGGATATATCCGGTTCCGATTCTTCCTGGGGTCGAGGGATATCATGCGGTGGATGTTTACCTCTCATGGTGGGTTCTCTATGTCTTCGCTGGGATTCTCTCCGGGGTAGAAATGCTCGAAACCTTCGTATGGTGCCATTTGGAACGATGCTCTTATTCCTACTATCTCTATTTTTCTTTGGCGCCTCATTCGTAATCGTCTTCCCCGTGGATATCAAGCTTCTCAGCACGTGGCACTTCCCTTGCCTCACGTTGTTGGTGTTGCTTGAATAATCCGCATTCATCTCCTCAGTCGAATCTATCCCTCACCTCTTTTTGATGAATGATATTGTTCAAATCCGTGTGGAATCACTTTCTTCCTTGGTTTGACACTCGCACTTCCACACACCACCGATATGATATTGTTCCTTTCATTTTGGAGGAATCGCACACATGGATCACACACGAGGCACTTGAGTTTCTTGGTTTCCTGCTTGATTTTATGGTTTGTTTGGACGGAAAGGAATAGTGTCAAGCATCGACACATTCCTTTCGCTTCTCACATTATTTGGCGGTGGAACGGTATCTCCGGATCCTTATTTCAGTCGGCGTCTCAACCCATCGATTGGTCCGATGCTTCCCTCCGTTGGCTTTTTGCGGTGCTCCACCACAGTTCCACGTAGGCCGAGGATGGTAACTTGACGAGCTCCTCGCCTCCCGGATCAAGCCGAACACGAATGGTTCGTTTGACCTGCACACCGATAGGCCGCGGAGGGGGGATTGATTCGGGATCATTTGGGCGGACTTATGTTGGCGTTTCACGCCTTCCTTCCCGAGGCGGTGTCTAGCTTTCATGCCGAGCTACTAGTCTGGAAATGGGACTGCGGCATGCCCGGCGCTTTTCTCTCCGATTTGGATCGAGTTGGGCCTTGGCACGGGGTCACCACGATTACTTCGTGGCCTTGCTCTTGGCGGAGTTCAACACACCCCGATTAGCATTCTAACATGATGAGGGACCTTCAAGATTCGATTTCCCACATACACAGAGAGGGGAATCGACCAAATTTGATCACCTAGCGAGTTGGAGTCACGCCTTGGCGATCACATTGTTCATGAGGGCACGACTTCTCACCACCTTTCTTGCGCTCATTCGGATGGACCATTGGGATATCCGAGCTTCGCATTTTCATAGATCATTGGTTTTCCTTTTATTCTTTACATTTCTCTCTCGTGATAGTCTTTCTAGATATCGTAGTGATAAGTTATTTGTTCTTTGATTCTCTCCCACTCGACGGGCATGACATTGTATGACATTTTGATTATTTGATATACGTGTGAGGATCACGCCTCAATCCTCACTCCCCGGTGTTATTTTAAAAAAATAAACATAAATATTAAGCAAGAAAATATGCATAAATAAGCGATGATCAAACATGCACTTCAAAAATAACGTCAATAAGAGTGAATTCTACTTGTCGACGCTCGCTGTTGTGCGAACCTATTTCTCCATATTTTCCACAACGCCTCTTCAATTTCTGCCCGACCTTAATTGCTTTCTTTTCGACTCAAGTCGACTCTTAAATCGACTACCACTTCACTTCCCTTTTTTGGCTCGTGTTGCTTGTTCACCGAATGGAATTGAATTTTCTGCATTCGCAAGTTTATTCATACTTATAAGCATATTCATAGGCACAAACAAACAAGATTATAGACACGAATAAGCAACTTCTGGGTAAACATACAAAAAAAAACGGGGATGAAGAATTGAATTTTTCCTGGATTCACAAGTATGTTCATAATTATAAGCATATTCTTTGGCACAAATAAGCAAGATAATAGACACACATAAGCAACTTTCTGGGTAAACATAAAAATAAAATAAAATGATGAATCGAATGATTATTTTAGAAAAATGCGAATCAGTCTTTAATTGGATTCAGTAAAAAAATGGATAATATAAACAATCGGAAGGTGAGAAAATTGGTTACCTTGTTGTTCATTAGTGTTGAAGCATTATTCATAGGTGTCATCCATTTTGTTTCTTGCTTGAACTCTCAAAATATCGACTTTGTGTCTTGTGGGAGAAGATTTTCATTTTTCGGACTCGGGAGAAGGTGATCATGGCTTGGACGATTTTCCAATAACAGATTTGGTGGATTGTGATTTGTGATTGCAAATTTGATGGTAACTCGTCCTATTTTAATGAGATTTACTAGATTTAGCCAACACCCATGTTCTTATGTGGACTGATTTGCCCTCACGTTGACTTTAACACATAATTTACCAATATTAATCAGGTTTAATCTCAACCATCAAAATTAGTAGATTTGTGGCTTGATCCGCTCTATGTACTCGTATAATAGGGAGTCCTATATAACCCTCCCCTATATCTTTTTCTTTTGTTTAGGTTATAAAATTATAATTATAATTAATTAAAATCAAAAGAAGGGTTTTGAGTTAGCAATTGTACGTCTTCTCTCTCACAACGTAGACGAGTAATTCTTTTCTCTCTCTATGTCTCTTGCGCCTCCGCCTGTCGACCGCCTGCCTGCCTTCGCCGTCAATCGCCCGCCTTCACCGGAGATACTAGCAATCCACCGACATCCGTGAGGCCTCGCTCGATACATGCTTGCAATTTCCACGAACAATGCCAATCTCCCGATTCTACAGCGGCGCCAACAAAATATAGCGAAGGTTTTTTAATTTTCTCTCTACTTTTACTATATTTCTGCTCGTTATTGCGGCTTCCGCTTCTGCTCGGTGCCGCGCCATAGACGTTTCTGGTTTCCCTCAATTTGTCGTGAGTTTCAGTATAAAACTCTAATTAAATTTTTATATTAAGAAGTTAGAATATTATTTGTAGAAAAAACAAATTGAAAAAACAAATTAGTATAAAAACCCTAATTAAAGCGATGGTGCATTTGTGTAATTTAAACCATGCAATTAGTATGAAAACCCTTTAGTGTTCATTAAGAAATTCATATGGCAAGTAGCGATAATTCTGGACCTCCAGAGGTTTTATGTGTATTTGCTTTTCCAACTTTTGTTCTATGTGAATCTATATCTGAAGATGGCAATGGATTAGATAATTTTATATTCATTCATTATTCCAACTTATTGTGCAGGCAAACTGCTAGGGGAGAAGAAGGTTAATGACTCTGTTTTTTGTTTGCTGCAATCCAAATTGATGGATTTCCAGTGCGATATCACAATACATTAATGCTTATTTGAGATGCGGTATGCTTGTTTTGCTGTGTTTCTTAAGTTAGTTAAATGTACTATTCAACTGAAACTGTTTTGTTGTGCAAGTGCTTATGTTTTGTCAATTGTATCATGAAACAAAGCTTGTCATTAGAATTTAGAACCCTAACCAGTCACCAACAGTAATTTCACTTAATATGTAATCAGAAAAAAAACTTTGTATTGTAATATATAATCATTCTTGGTGGATAGTAAGTTAGTGGTAAATGGCAATGGTATCTTTACTAATATATTCATTCTATACTTTTGCATTTTCTATGTTGTGCCAGTAACAAGGTTGTTGCCATTTTGTATTCACAAAATGGCTTCGATTTATTTTCGAGATAGTATATTTTTTTGTAACACTACACCAACTATCTTTTCCCTTGTCTTTGTAATTACTGCTAGTGATGAAACTTGGTTTTGCAGGTTCATGTTAAAAATGTGTGGTGACTGAATGTGTGGAGCACTTTTTCTTGATCTACCATCCAAATCACTATCTAACTCATAAGGTATTTACACGAAAATTGCCTGCATAATGTGTTTTGTGGGTGTACAAATATTTATGGAATAGTAGGAAACTAGGAAATCTGCTAGATTGTTTTGTGGTCAGAGATCTCTTTATTTGTTGTCAATATCATTTACTAGAAATGTATGCACTGTAACTTACATTTTTGTAAGTATAAATGGTTTAAAGAGCATTTTGGTCATGTTCAGATTGGGTGAGTTATTTGGTTAAGTAGATTCGGACTTAGTTTACTTCAAGCAATATAGTCATTCTAAGGTTCATATAAGTGCATAAGTGCAAAATTTAACCTTTGATTGAAATGCCACAACTAATCTGGAACAGAGTAGAATATGCCAACATATTAATTTTTATAAGTTAATATTGTGTTTGTGAAGTGAAAATGGATGCATGGGTATTTCCTCTTGTTTATGGTGTTAAGTTTTTTAATTTTAATATATATATATATATATATATATATATATAGGATAGGATCTCATGTGGCAAGTATCTTACCATGTGGCGGTGTGGACATATCCCATCCATCCATCTTAATCAATCAATGGTTCAAATTAGGCCTAAAAATGCATCATTTTACATTTATTTTATATGTAAAAGGGCAAATCGGTAACTATCAAAATGGAGTAAAATAATACCATAATTACATACCTATAATTAAGGGATATATTGATTATCACTTTCCATAATAGAAACGCTGAATCGAGCAAAAATAGCGGATTCAAAATTTTTCTCTCACCCTTCATTGACTAAAAACAATGAAAAAAAAGAAATCGCAAAAATTCATAGAAACAATCATATCCGCCATTTTTGAACAACAAAGAAGGTGGTCGACATGGAGATATATGCGTATTTTGGTACACAAATATTTATAATATTGTGCTCTGACGCATTATTTCGTGTATAGATATATATATTTTGGTGCGGAAAATAAGATTTTTAGTCCCGTAAGTTGGACATGTTTTAGAATTAGTCCTCTAAATTGTCACATTCATTTTTTAGTCCTTTAACTTTCAAATTTCTAGATATTCAGTCCTTTAACTTAACAATTTTATTTTTGGTCCTATAACGTAACATATTTGAAATTTGGTCCTATAACTTAACATATTTTAGAAATTTGGTCCTGTAATCTTTTTTTAGGGAATTTAGTAATATAACTTAACAATAGTTAAATTTAATTAATTTATTAAAAGGTTATTTCTAAATTAATTTTATTTTTAAAATCGAATGATTTTAATTAACAATTAATTTTTTTAAAAAATAATTAATCATTTTTTAATTTAATTAATTTTTTAAAAAATATTTAAGCATTAATTTTTTAAACCTTCTGAATTAAATGCATCTTGTACAGTAGTCTACAATTACATTTCTTGAAGATAATTATCCTCACCAAAGGTTAATTCCATAAATATGACAAATTATTCTTAAGTTACTAATTTGATGTAATTATTTTAATTTTCCTAGAATTCATTAATTATTTTAGAAATTTCTATTTATTCAAACTTTTTATTAATCAAATTAATTTAATTTTAATTATTTTTATAATTTAATTAGTTTCCAAACATTGAAATTTAATTATTTTATATTTGGTCCTATAAAATAGTTAAATTTAACTATTGCTAAGTTATAGGACTAAATTTCTAAAATATATTAAGTTATAGGACCAAATTTCTGAAATATGTTAAGTTTTAGGACCAAAAATAAAATTGTTAAGTTAAAGGACTGAATAACTAGAAATGTGAAAGTTAAAGGACTAAAAAATGAATATGACAATTTAGAGGACCAATTCTCCAAAAGGTCCAACTTACAGGACTAAAAATCTTATTTTCCCTTTTGGTGCTAATATAACATAAAATATGATGTGTTTGGATGTTTATTTGAGACTAAATATTGGTACTTAAATTGGTATATACAAATATTGACAATATTGTACATTGGTAGCATATTTTGGTGTATACATGTGCATACATTGGTGCTTTATAATCATAAAAATATGGTATAAAAATAATTCAATTACGGTACCCTGAAATCATATTTTGGTGTAAACATGTCCAATATTTGCGATGATGTAAGGATTCAATAGTGCATTGCTAGATGTTTAATTGAGAATATTGTATACTAATATTGACAATATTGTATATTTTGAAAATTATTTTGTATGTACATTCGATTGATTTGGTGTACAAATATGCAGATTTTTCAACATTACACGTAGCCTGATAACACCCACGTGCTTGCAAAAACCGACAGAATAGATCCAACTGAAAAACACATAAAACAAAATTGTCGGAAAAAAACAATGTTATCATCAAACAAGTCAACCAAAAAAGGAAAAGGATGCAACAAATGCATTTGTGTGTCGTATAAAAACTAATCGTATACCAACAATTGTCTAATCAGATACCAATCTATAGCTAAGTTTTCATCAATTCTTATCCACAATTAAAATAAAAACAATCGAACTAATTGTATACCAAATATTTACTAAATTTATACCAACTTATAGCTAAGTTTTCATCAATTCATTTCCATGTGTATAATAAAACAAAATAGGCCAAAAACATATAAGCTACAATTTCTTCATTTGGGCATCGACGATTTCAAAGCGATTTGCGCTCTTGGACCTCTTGTTAACATTACGCACCCTCGCTCGGCCCAAGATGCGATCTTTTCCTGTTTCCTCTTGCCATTGAAAATTAAAAACCTGGTATTGAGAAACATGAACTATATTAAAGATGCGAACTCAAGCACAATATATCAAAAAAAAAATACACCCTAAACTAACTGGGCAATGTATGAACTCTAATTGTATACGAAAATAATATCATGTCTAAGAAAAATATATACAAAAATAACAGGGGCGATTCACCCAAAAATACACAAAATAAACCTAATTTAGCATTGTATGATATTTAATTATATACCAAAATAATATTATTTCGATACTCTTTTTCATTATGGATTTCATGAGCAGATGTACATATATCCCTGTCTTTTTTTTTTTTCCTAATGCATTGGACAAAAATATCATAAAAGAATTTAGCTATATACTAAAAGTAATAAAAGATATATTATTTTTACATAAATGTACACCAAATAAACAATGAATGATTCCCCCCAAAAAAGAACCAAACTCATTTTCCTACTAAAATAAGAGAATCAACAAAATCTACAAAAACAAACCACAAACATGCAGGTTACACTCGTACATCCACTGTACATTTAAACTTACACCATCCTATGTCAATAACATAAACATTACACGTTCAATTAACTAAATATACATCATTTTTACCTAATTTTAATACCAAAACATATCTGTACAAAATCTGCACTTTTTCGCACAAATAGAATTCCATAAGCAAAGAAAGAAAGACGAGTCTCAGAAAATCTAAGATC
Organism: Rehmannia glutinosa; assembly: GCA_016081115.2. NCBI lineage: Eukaryota > Viridiplantae > Streptophyta > Magnoliopsida > Lamiales > Orobanchaceae > Rehmannia > Rehmannia glutinosa. The sequence goes on along the minus strand of CM071929.1, from coordinate 41,948,032 downwards.
AAAACCCTAAGTACTTCAAAAAAAAATTGGCGTGCTCTACTTACTGCTGGGTATCACAAAAACCCGAAAAGACATGAGCACGTTTCAACGAAAAAGAAAAATTAAGGGATAAACCCTTTCTACCAAAATCTACAACCAAGAAAATGAAAAATCGAATGCAAGCCTCTAACCTTTACCAATAATACCAAGGGCGTTTTAATTTTTATGTCGAAGAACCCCGACAATCTTCGAAACTGACACAACACGGATGGGTCTTGGCGGTCGAGCGATAAAATGAAGAAAAATGGAAGAAATTGATGAGAGAAGAATGAAGAAGAAAGAGAAGAAAAAAAGGAGTTTTGATTTTGTGTGAAAATAGGAATGCAAAAAGTAGGAAGAGATTGAATGAAATCCCAAAAAGGGGGGTTATGGAGAGTTACCAAAACTGCCGTATGATTTTGCTAATAAAATGACATTTGTGCCCTTAAATGGGCAATATTCAATATAAAAAAATCAAAAATTCGAAAAAAACTTAGCCTTAGGATTAAACAGATTAATGGCTTAGATTTGTCCACACTGCCACTAGTAAGACCCTTGCCACATATGATCCTATACCTATATATATATATATATATATATATATAAACATAGATATCTTTTAATAGTACCTTAGCAGAACCCATGTCATTTCTTTTAGTAGCCTCTTTGATCACATTCTGCACATTCTTCTCTTCTCTCTGTATATCTAACCAAACCCACCATCTGAACTGCCAAATGTAACATACTGTAGGAGAGAAAAACAGAAAAACTAAATACAAAACTGTGCGCTTCTAAAACTAGACCAAATGACTCTTTGGAACTTCAGCTCCTAATGAATCTGTACTGTTTCATACATATTTTTGCATTATATGCTTATATAAAATGATTTCTCATCCAGTTATATTTATTAATTGTTACTTTATTTTTGTGCAGCCATGCCAAGGTCAAGAAGAATGGTAAATAGGAGACGGTTGAGGTCAATCTGAAACCAAACATGTGAAGTGGTATGTACTTTTGCATTTTTTTTTGTTACAGTTTTTACTTTTGCTTGGAGATCTGATTTTAGACTCATCCATGCATCTCTTGTTATCTAAAAAACGCGTGCATTTGTCTAGATAAGAATGAGGTAAAAGCTAGCCAACTAAAACAAGAAAGAACTTTTAAGTCAAGATCTAATTCACTGAAAGAAAAAAAACTGCATGCTCAAGGGACAATTTACAAACAAATGACTGACAAAAACACTACCTAAACGTCATTTTTTGTAGGCACTTCTAGTTTTTCACCAAATTAATGGCCAAGTTAGAACTTAGAATAGCTTACCATACTCAACTAGATAGAATTAGTTTCAAAGCCACTTAATCCTTAATTTTTACAGTGCATTTAGGGTCTCACTTGGTTAGCTGATTATCATGATTTATGAACATTATAATTAGAAAGCTTCAACGGGCCTACCATTGTCATTTAGTTGTGTTGCCTGGTTTCTGTTAGGTGTTGTATTTTGATTTATATATATATATATATATAAACTAGTCAATATATATTTTGATCCAGATGCAGGAAGCGGTCAGCGGCCTCCATCGGGGAATGGAAGACAATATTCATCGATCCTCCAGTCATGTAAATGGGCATTCACATTCTTCATGACGTTGTCGCGATATTTCTATTATGTTCAAGAAATTATACTTTTGTTGGAGATATTGAATGATATTACTGTTTGACTTTCTATTTTGTTGAGCGATATTATTGTTTGACTCCTATATTTTGAATGATATTAATGTTTTTGCTTTTATATTATTGAATCATGTTCTTGGATAAATATGAGTTACAATTAATTTTCTATGATTGAATGGTATATTTGATTTTCTGAGAAATTTGAATGTACAGGGACATGAAAAGGAATTATAATATTGTATATTTAGCGGCATCTATATAAAGCGTGACTGAAAAATATAACTTCATACGATTCAAATTTAGCAGCGGTTAAGAACAATAAAAATGGCTGCAAAAATAAATGCATTTTCAAAACATAATTTTTTTGTTGGGTTATTATCATGTATTAGCGGCGGTTATAAATCGCCACCAATAACAAAAAAAAATTAAGCTGAATTTTAGGGCGGTTCTGAAACAGTCGCTAATAAAAAAAAAACTATTTCTATTGTTTAGTGGCGATTCAAAACCACCGCAAAAACGTAAAAACCGCTGCTAATTTCATGGCGGTTTGGAACCGCCGCTAAATATTTATCCAGACGACAATTTTTATTTAGCGACATATTTTCCAGCGGTTGCTGAAAACCGCCAAATCACTCGCGACACACGTTTAGGCGGCGGCGGTTTTGGAAATGCTGTAAAATACATTGGCGACGGTTTCAAACCGCACAAACGAAGAAAAAAACCGCCGCTAAACCCGTTTTTTCCTGTAGTGGTGGTATGCTCCATTTGTATTGAGTTCCTCCATAAAAATGATAGGTAGTGAAGGTGATTCTGCACTTTAAACTTGTAACCAACCGCTAATGCAATATGAACAAAACCTTTCCAGAAGTGCTTACAAAACATGTTAGCCTTATTCAAGATAAATAGATAGTGTTCCACTTGTTTGATGATTCTTTGTTGACTGAATTTAGCTAAATCATGTTTACTATGGTTTATTTCTTTCCAAATAAACCATAATATAAGGCAAGGTAAAATGGTGGTGATATGTGGTATGTGTACAAAAGGAGTCAAATTAAACCACTGAGAGATGTAAATCTGTAAGTGCTCAGTGTGTGGTGCAGGCTGGCATCCCATCCATCTAGCAAAAATGGTTCCAAACTTTCATGACCTGATCATTATGCAAAAATGATGGTTAAAAGATTCAATATGTGGAAAGCAAGAATGAAGTTGATTAAGTGAATCATGGTTAGGGCAGCATTGGCACTTTAAGGAAAGTGTCATACACGCACAGTTATGTATATATATGATTATTTTTTTTGAGTAGAGTGTATATATATATATGATTATAACTGATGCACAGTTTAAAATTTTTTTTTCTTTGTCGGTTTTTGGGGCTTATGAAGTTATGATGTCAAAATAACCTTGATATTTGTTAATTACCAGAACTGCCCTAATTAAGGGGTGGCAATTCGGGCGAGTTTGTGTTTGGCTTCGAGTTAATTTCGGATTATGCTTAAAATGCATTAAAAGTTAATTAAAATATAAAAAAAATTACGTTTTAGACAAAATGGTAACATCATGTCAATCGTGTTTTGGTTTCTCGTGTTCAGGTTCGAATTTCTCTCAGTAACTTCAGGTGGAGTTTGTGTTGGGTATCGTGTCATGTAAGGGATTATTACTAGGGGTGTCAATATGGGTTGGAGTCCGGTTTGCGGGTTGGCGTGTCGAACCGCCGACCGGACCCGACCTATTTAATTATTCGTGTCAGAATATCGAACCCAGACCCGACCTGCTTATTTCACAGGTAACCCGGACCCGACCCGTTTAACCCATTTAATATAATTATTTAAATATTCATTTAATATTTTTAACTGAATTTTTTTTTTCAAAATCAATCACTATCTCACGTTATTCGATCAATAAACAATATTACAATTCACAACAAACAGAAAGAAATAAGATAATTGCTTAAAATGCATACCATACTAATTATATTTTGAGGATAATATTCAAAAAGACATGCATAATAATAACAAATACATAATTAATGAGGTTTTATCATTTGAGTTTTAAAGATATGTCTTGTTTGTTGTTTTTTTCTTACAATTAGTTATTTACTTATTTTTTTTTTTAAATTCACAAACGGGTTAGACGGGTTAAACAGGTCATAGTAGGTTGACCCGGACCCGACCTATTTAATTGACAGGTTAGTCGTGTCCGACCCAATTTCGACCCGGACCCACGAAGCTTGGACCCATACCCATTAATTTCGTGTTAGGTTCGTGTCGGGTTTGCGTGTCGAGTCCTAAATTGACACCCCTAATTATTACCCCTACCCTAGATGTGTCTTATTAGATATATTTTCATTTGGCCCGGTCCATTCTTTTTTTTAAAAAAATTAGTAACGGCAGAACCCGTAACCACTCACTACAAAAAAAAACAAGGGAAATCTAACGAAAAATTCGTTGGTATATATTTGGCCAATTTCCATTGGAATTATTGATTCAAGCGGTAATGGAAAAGCACCATTGGTATAATGGTCGTTGGATGACAAAATTCCATGAAAATTCCTATGGAAAAATATTCCAATAATACTAATGGTTTTGCTTATCTTTGGACTTTCTGTTGAAATTTTCCAACGGTATGCAGTAACATTGGAATTTTGAAAATTCCAACAGTTTTTTATTTTGTTGGAATTATTTCGTTGGAATTTGATTGTTTTCTTGTAATGACTATTCTTCTATGCGTACTGGGTAAATCCTCGAACTTGAGAAAATAGCCTCGCAAATAACATTAGTCATGTAAACTCGCAATACACAAGCCCCGAGTAATCGAGTTTTGTGTTGGACTGAAAATCTGAGTCCAAATTTAAGTACTTATACAAGTATATATGTATAAATGTAGTTGAACAAGAACTAAGGGTATGTTTGTTTTACATCCCTCAATCACACATTTCTCCCAATCACTTCCCCCAATCACCAACCAAACATACATTACGTTTCCCGATGCATTTCTCTACTAATATACACATTTCCCAATACATCACATCAAACCCTTTCCCCCAATCACTTCCCGGCAAAATTCCCCAATCACTCCCAATCACTAAACAAACATACCCTAAGATGATGCGAGTCAGGATTCTAGTGATATTCGATTCCATTAAATTTATAAATTTGTTTTTGTATCATTTTGAGGGTACCTAATAAATTACTCAACGTATTTTGAGGGTACTTAATAAATTCCATTAAGAAAAATGTCCTACACACACAGTTAAAGCCAAACTTTCATCACTTGTTATATTTGTTTGTTTCATTTTGTCTATTGTATTCTAAAAGTAATTTGCCATAAACTCGGTTAGTAAGTAGTGCGGGCAAATAACACTTTAAGAAAAGTGTCTTACACGTCTTAGACTTGTTCATTACCTTCAGGTTGTATATTACAAAAACCTTGTATTTTTTGTTTTTCTCTAATTTCTATATTGTATTTAGTTCATATCCGGTTAATAATTTCAACATATATATAGACAAGAAAAGCAACAAAGGTCAGGTTACAAAATATGGAATTACATGATCACAATAAAAGATATGTAAGGACCAATTTTGATTCCAAATAAATTTTGTTTATCTGCCAAAACACTAGACTGCAGGGTCATAAAAGATATGTAAGGACCAATTTTGATTCCAGACAGAAACTCCACCTTACCCTACGTTAGACTTGGAAGGGGCAATTTTTTTTTTGTCCTTTATCTAACACTACTATGAGATTCCATCCTTTTTCTTTTTGCTTTTGACAAATAGTCATTTTTCTCAACATACAAATTGAGATTTGATCCTCTTACCTGCTATAGCAGAATACTTTGACATGTTGAACTGATGTGGCATTTTTATTTTCAAAATTTTTAATTTTTGTTTAGAAAACAATATTTAAATCTTACATGGTATCCTATTTGGCTTAAATAATGGAAAAATTAATTAAATAAAAGAATGTTTTTTGAAAAATCAGAAAAAATTATCTAAAAATTCTGAAAATTGTTTTACTAAAATTAAAAATTATTTGAATTTTTGTAACAAAGTCTTAAAAATTCAAAAAAATATTTTAAAATCTAAAAAATAAAATATATAAAATCTGATAGCTTTTGTAAAAAACTAAAAATAGAAAATAATCGAAATTGTTTTAATATTACAAAAAAATAAATATAAAAATTGTTAAAAAAAAACCATAAACTGTTTTAAAAAATCTGAAATTTATTTGAAATATTATAAATCATTTTAAAACATCGAAAATTGTTCAAAAAATTAAAAATATGTCTGAAAATCTGAAAATGGATTAAAAACAACGACTTTTTGAAATTTTTATAAAAAACAATATCTGATTTTTTTATAAAATAAAAAATAGAGTAAAAACTTAGAATTATTTTTAAAATACTATAAATTATTTTTCAAATATCTAAAAATATGCCAAATATGTAAAACAAATCTGAAATTTGTTTAAAAATTAGATTATTTTTATATATTTGGCGTACTTGTAGGATTTGTTTTAAAAAATAATTCATATTTTTTTGTAAATTTTTTTAAAAGTCTTAGTTTTAATACATTTTAAGATTTTAAGACTAATTTTCTTGTTTTTAGAAAATTTCCAACTTTTTTTTATTTTATATTTTAATATTTCAATAATTGTTAGATTTTTTTCAATTTTTTTAGTTTTTTAAATAATTTTTCAGATTTTTAAACATCTTTTAGTTTAAAAACAACTTTTTCAAAATAATTTTGAGTTTTTCTATTTCAAATAAATTTCAGATTTTTTCAAACAGTTTATATTTTTTTAACAACTTTCGTATTTTTTTTTGTAATTTTAAAATAATTTCGATATTGTTTTTACTATTTTTAGTTTTTTAAATAAATTATCAAATTTTAGATATTTAATTTTTAGATTTTAAAATGGTTTTTCGAATTTTTAGAATGCCATGTAAGATTCAAATATTGTTTTCTAAATAAATATTAAAAATTTTGAAAATAAAAATCCACATCAGTCAAAGTAACCTATTATAAATAGCAGTAAGAGGACCAAATCTCAATTTTGTTGAGAAAAAGACTATTTTCAAAAAAGAAAAAGAAAAACATGTAATCTCAAAAGTAATGTTAGATAAATGACAAAAAAAAAAAATTGCCGACTTGGAAGTCATGTGTGCCCACCATACCTATATTGGCTATATATCACAAAAAATCATGCACTCTACTTGACAAAATATTTTATTTGTTTTCTGTACTCAAAAGAATATAGTAAATAGTAACAATATATAATACAACAAACTGCACTTGGTCCCCATTGATTGCTTAAGACAGTTAATTGATCGAAGAGGAACAGTTTATAGTCTACTTGCTACCATGTAAAATTTGGTCTGAAAACGACAACACTTGGTCCCCATCGATTGCTGAAGACACTAGGCTTCCAACATCAGTTATGCCATCAGTTTTACTGCCCATCGAAAAATAAATAAAAGAACACAGTGATTTTTAACGTTTCGAGGGTTAGTCGATGCTACTCACTTAGGTAGGTACCCAAGAACCGTTGGATTAACACATACCCATATAGATGTATGTGTATATGTTTTGATCCGTTGGATTCTCCAATCCTACTGCACGAGTTCACACCTGGACCGGAGTAGAAACAATGCACTATTAGAAAGATTTACACAATACGACTTATAAAACTAAAGACTTCCTCTTGTAACTTGTTGGTGTTCTTGTACTGGATCGCCCCGTCCTGAGACCCGCATCACGACGGGGCAAACATGAGTATCACTTTTGTTCTGCGGATAACCGTCCCGCTCTACCTAATATTTTTATTTATTTAATATATATTTTACATATAGAATATATATGATAATGTAATTTCTATGTACTATAATATTATATCTAGTGTATATACATTTATAATGACAATCTTTATAAATATTATGCATTAATAAAATAAAAACAAGATAAAAAACTTATTAATAAGCTTATAGATATATAACAAGTTTATAAAATTATTTTTCTTATTTCGTGTTCCTTTTTATCTCATTTTTATTTGAATTGTTATATATTTTAGGATATAGTAATTTTTTATTCCACATGGACAACTTGTTTTGCACCCGTCCCATCTCGTGGAATGGACGGGGCGAGCATGGGTCTTCAAGTACCCAATGATTCGCCCTCTCCCGAAAGCTTAGGGAGTGAATTGCTTATGAAAGTTTTGTCATCCCTTTCATTTTTCGGATGAATTTCTCACCGAACGTGCGATTACTTATGAAAATATTCAAAAAAAATTAACTATTCACTTATTCTCACTTTTCCAATCATCAATCATATCCATTTATAATTTTAACAAAAAATATCACATCAACTATCATCACAACACAATCATATCACAAATATAATATTCACTCTTTCTTATTTTTCAAATTACCATTCACAATTAATCACTATCACACTAAAAACAACTATCACATCAACGTACCATCATCACATTTTTATCTTATATTCAATCACACTCTCAAAAATTATTTTCATTTTTCAAAATAATTTTTTCACATTATTCTTTTCAAAAGTAAAAAAAACGGAACGAAATGTCAAACAATCACTCTCTTACCTTCTCCCTCCCCAAGAATAGATATGTGTAATCTCCAATTTAACAATGGGAGTCTTTGCAATCACTAGGATATGTTTGTTAAACTCCCCCCAATCACATTTTCTTCCGAACTCTTCATCTAATCACCATCCAAATATACATTGTGCTTCCCGATGCATTTTTCTACTAATATATAGTTCACAATATATCACATCAAACACCTCTCCTCCAGAAACTCCCCTCAATCACCTCCAATCACCAAATAAACATACTCTAAAAAAAATACTTCCTAGTATTTGGCTGAAAATATTTAATTTGTACTGTTTGCAAATGTTAACTCCCGCTTCTAATTCTCTTCATTTAATCAGAATATAAAAGTAAGGAGAGATGTACTTTATATTCTTGCTTTTGCTTCTAATTTGACTTTACAAATAAATAAATATTTTTCCAACTTTTGCACCGAATACTCTCAACTTCTAATTCTCAATTTTTGATTCTATTTCAAATCACTACAAACTTTTAGGGGATGTATGGATGTGTTTCCAAGTCCAATTTTCAGTTTCTAGTGTTGGAAAATGAATTTTCAAACTTTATTGGTTTTCGTGTGAGAATTGAGAATATGTTTGATTTGTTGTCAATTTACGCTAGAAATGAAAATGTATTTGGTTATATTATTTTGACATAAATTTGCGTGATTATAGTGTATTTTTGACATCATTTTGCGTGATTGTAGTGTATTTTCACATAGATTTGCGTGATTGTGGTGAAAACTTGTTTGGATGTATTTTCAAAAGAATCTTTCCATAAATAATGAAAATTGAAAATGACTTTATTTCTATTGAGAATTTCTTAAACAAACATAAATTCAGTTTCTGAAACAGTTGAAAATTGGAAAATTATATTTGGAAACAATTCCATACATACCCTTAGTTTTCAACAGATTTACCTCTCTTACTATAAATTATTATTCCAAAGGCAGAAGTTTTTGGAAACACTCCAAATCCCAATAACCCTCGAGCGCCTCTTGTAGCTCCCCCATCTCCAAATACACTGAAGTCTCAATTTTTCTGATTTTTATTTTTTAACTCGTCTGCCAAATCATTCCAAACTCGCCCCACCCCCAATCCCTATGTGATCTATTGTGCCTATTTTGTACACGCTACAAAATCTGTCTCCACTCCAACTAAGTCCTAATTAAAATATAGACTTAAAATACCAAAGTCAAGGACCACCTCAAAGACCTAATTAAAAGACAATGTCCGTACAATTAGCTTCCAAATTAAATAGACCCAACAGTCTTGAAGTCTTGTTTCACATGAAAATCACCTTCAAAACATGTCATTCGGCCTATTGAGAAAAGGATTCTTCTGCCTTGTATGGTTGTGTTTCCAATACCAGTTTTCCAGTTTCCAATTATTCCGGAAAATGAGTTTATGTTTGTTTGAAAAGTTTTCCAATTTTCACTTTTTTATGGAAAATATTTTTTGAAAACACAACCAAACAATTTTTCATTCCAATTACGCAAACCTAGGTAAAAATACACTACAATCATGCAAACCTATGTCAAAAATATATTTGAAAATTATAACCAAACATATTCTCATTTTAAAACGAAATTCGATAACAAACCAAACATATTCTCAATTCTCACGGCAAATAATAAAGTTTGAAAATTCATTTTCAACACTGAAACCCAGTAATTGGATTTGGAAATACATCCATACAAGCCATTCGTCTTTTGGAAAGTCAAGGGGATATATGGATGCGTTTCCAAGTCCAATTTCTAGTTTCTAGTATTGGAAAATGAATTTTCAAACTTTATTGGTTTTCGTGTGAGAATTGAGAATATGTTTGGTTTGTTTTCTGAATTTCTGTTTAGAAATGAAAATATGTTTGGTATAAAATTTTTGACATAGATTTGTGTGATTATAGTGTATTTTTTATACCGTTTTGCGGATTGTAGTATATATTCACATAGATTTGTGTGATTATGGTGAAAACTTGTTTGGTTGTATTTTCAAAATAATCTTTTCATAAAAAATAAAAACTGAAAATGACTTTATTTCTATGGAAAATTTCTTAAACAAACATAAATTTATTTTCTGGAATAGTTGAAAATTGGAAAATTGTATTTGAAAACAATTCCATACATACCCCAATTTTCTCAATCTATCAAAATTTTATTTTCCGCACAAGAGAAGTAAAACTTAGGCTTAATATTATTTAATTAAAAAAATAAAGCCATCTAGTCTCGACACAAACAAAACCCATTTATATTGAGTTTGGTTTGTTTCGCCTTACTTATGGATGTCTATCTATTTGTGATTTTTGTGCTTATTCCATATGGATTATCTCGTGTTAATGTTTGGATTTTTCAAACATTGTTTCTCTTTCAATTTCTTCCAAATTTCTCGTTATTTCTCTAGCAATTAATATTTCAATTTTGAGGAATTGTTTTTTAGAAGTTAAAAGTTCAGTTTTTAACTTCTTAGAAGTTATTAAGTAGTGGATGACAGCTTTTTTCCACTTCCTTATTTTGTGTAGGTGGTTATGCTTGAGAAGTTATTCTTTGGAGAAGTTACAAACATCTCTATTTAAAGCAAATCACTCCTGCAGAAAATGTATGGATTGAGAGTGTGAGATCGAATTGAAGAAATCAAAGAGACACTCTTTTTACTCACAAGAAGTTTGCAGGAAGATAATGTGACCAGCAATGTTGCTGACATCTTTGCCATCATCTTCCCTAGATTTGTTAGTTTGTTCATTTTGAGAGAGCCTATGTCGTAGATGAGTGTATAGGGAGTGAATTGGAGGATTCTCTCAGTTTGTGATGAAGTATTGCTTACTTTACAAGATTTAAAAGGGAGTATATCTTTTTAGTCTTGTTGGTTTTTGTATTTTTGTATTTTGTAACAATATTTCATTTAAGAGTTTTTGTCTTAAGGACATCGTACAAGTATTTTTATACTTGTACACAATTTTGAAACTTCTTGTATTCATTTTAATATCCGTCTTTCCATTTTTGTTGTGGTTTGTGTTTCCAAGTTACAAGACTTCCGTTGTGTTATCTAAAGTGTTGGCAATACAATTCACATCACTACACTATTCTAAGAATTGGACCCTCTAATTCTTTCAATATGGCCAATAAATTGTATGTTTAATATGTTGGTTCTTAATTCTAGAGGTGAATTCCAACAATAGTTTAAGGAAATCATAACATAAATGAGTGTAGAGTCGAGAGGCTTATGACATTTGTGGAGACAAAACGGAATACTTAGAACCATTTGGAGTTTGCATTAATTGTTGAGTAGAAATGCTAGTGATTAATGTTTAAATCTATGAGTTGTTTGTTTCGATAGAGGAACATACTAGTAAAAGGGATTTAGTCCATAGATAAGAATCACTGGTTTTGCAAACACCAATTAAATATAGATAGGGGATGTATGTTGAAATCATAGTCAAAGACAGCTTTTGATTATTGACTCCTTTTAAATTTGATTTTGTGATAGTTCTAAGTTTGTTTAATTTTTTATTTATGCTAGTTTAACTAGTAGCTAGATACTTCATTGACATCAGTTCGATCGTTTCAATCAAATTGAGACTACTACAATTTCGTAATCTATGTTCTTGTATCAATTTCTGAGGCATACGACATTGTTTGCATTCTCGATTACCTAAGTCGTTGGTTGTGGTTTAGCTTAATACATCTGAGCAAAACCTATATTTTCTATAAAATTCCACTAGATTGACCCTCTTTTTAGTATAGTTAGGATGAAGGTTAGGTGACCAAAGGAGTTTTTATGTTATTGCAAGAAAGACAACACGAGATTTTTACAAACAAAAAAGATGATAGCAGGGTTTAGCAACCTTGATTTAAAATAGCAGGGCTATAAATACGCTATCTTTGGAATCAATAGGGGGATATTATTGTTGGAAATTAAACTTGATTTAGCCCAAGTAATATTGGGCTTGGAAGATTAATTTTGAGATAAAAGAAAAGAATGAGAGCCCAAGCCCAAATGGCCCAAGTTCTAGAATATATCTAGAAAAGTCTTGTGAAAATATCTTAGATATTATATGTTGGAAATCTTGTAGAATATTCTAGTAAAGTAGATATTTTGGAGGATGATTCTAGTGGATGAATTATAGCCATTAGATCAAATAAATCATAGCCATTGGTTAGGAAGTTGTACTAGTATAAATAGGGGTGTCTTGATCATTTTGTAACAAGCCAAATTTGAGAAGAATCAATACAAGCAAATATTTATCCACCAACAAAAAACTCTCTTATATTTCTTAGCTTAAATAACCTCCTCCTTCTAAAAGAAAAAATAATTCCTCTTCCAACTACCAATTTCTAAATAACCCTTTCTTACCTAAATTGAGATAACCCTCCTCCAACAAAGTGGTATCAGAGCCACAAAATCACTTGTGGTTTACATAAAAATATGGCAAATGGTGTGGCTTCCTTTCAAGTCCCTATGCTCAACACAAGCAACTATGATAATTGGAGTATCAAGATGAAGGCCCTTTTGGGTGCACATGAAGTTTGGGATATTGTAGAAAAAGGTTATGTCGAGCCACAAGACGAGGCTACACTATCCCAAACTCAAAAGGATAATTTAAAAGATTCAAGAAAGAGAGACAAGAAAGCTCTCTATCTCATCTACCAAGCTTTGGATGATGATGGTTTCAAAAGATCTCAAGTGCAACTACCGCCAAGGATGCATGGGAGAAGCTTCAAACATCTCACAAAGGAGCGAGCAAGTAAAGAAGGTACGTCTCCAAACATTAAGAGGTGAATTTGAAGCTTTACATATGAAAGAGTCCGAATCTATTTCCGACTATTTTTCAAGAGTTTTGCGGTTTCTAATCAAATGAAAAGAAATGGTGAAAAATTAAGTGATGTGAGAATTATGGAAAAGATACTCCGTTCTTTAAGTCCTAAATTTGAGCATATTGTCGTAATAATTGAGGAAACAAAAATTTGGAGGAGATGACTATTGATCAATTATTGGGGTCATTACAAGCATACGAAGAAAAACATAAAAAGAAGCAAGATATTGTAGAACAACTTTTTAAAATGCAAGTGAAGGATAAAGAAGAAAGCATGAGCAATGAACGTGGTCAACATGGAAGAGGTCGTTTCAAGGGCGAGGCGGACAAGGCCGTGGTCGTGGACATGCACGAGAGGTTTCAATAATAATGAAGATAGAAGAGAATACCCAACCGGTGGACACGGGAGGAGCAATCCAAGAACAAGGTACGAAAAATCACAAACTAAGTGTTATAATTGTCAAAAATTTGGACACTATGCTTCCGAAGTGTAGAGCTCCCAAAACAAGGTTGAAGAAAAGGCCCACTATGTGGAAAATAAAAACGAAGATGTCAATTTGTTACTAGCATGCAAAGGTGGTGATGGAAGACAAGACAACACTTGGTACCGATCTTGGTGCAAGCAACCATATATGTGGAAGAAGAAGCATGTTTGTGGAGCTTGATGAATCGGTGAGTGGCAATGTTTCTTTTGGAGATGAGTCTAAAGTCCTATCAAAGGAAAAGGTAAAATTCTAATCCGCTTGAAGAATGGAAGTCATCAATTTATTTCTAATGTCTATTACGTTCCAAATATGAAAAGTAATATCTTGAGTTTGGGACAACTCTTAGAAAAGGCTATGACATTCACATGAAAGAACGTAGTCTTTCTATAAGAGATGATAGAAATAATTTAATCACTAAAGTGCCAATGTCTAGAAATAGAATGTTCTTATTAAATATCCAGAATGATGTAGCAAAATGTCTCAAAGCTTGCTACAAAGATATATCTTGGCTTTGGCATCTACGATTTGGGCACTTAAATTTTGGCGGATTAGAATTACTATCAAAGAAAGAGATGGTAAGAGGATTACCTTCCATCAATCATCCCGAGCAACTATGCGAAGGATGTCTATGGGAAAACAATTGAAAAAGAGTTTTCCAAAGGAGTCAAGCTCGAGATCACGAAGCCCCGGGCTCATACACACCGATGTTTGTGGACCAATCAAGCCAAGCTCTCTCGGTAAAAATAATTATTTCCTCCTCTTTATTGATGATTTCTCTAGAAAGACCTGGGTATACTTTTTGAAACAAGTCCGAAGTGTTCAAGCATTCAAGAAGTTCAAAGCTATGGTGGAAAATGAAAGTGGATGCAAAATCAAGGCAATGCGATCGATCGTGGAGGAGAATTCACATCTAAGGAGTTCCAAGAATTTTGCGAAGCAAATGGAATCCGCGTCCGACAGATCCCCAAGATCCCCCAAAAAATGGCGTAGGCGAGAGAAAGAATAGAACAATTCTTGAAATGGCAAGGTGCATGCTCAAAAGCAAAAGGTCGCCAAAGGAGTTAAAGGAAACGAAAGTGGCGTGTGCGGTGTACTGTCAAATCGTTCACCAACCGTGTTTGGGGAAAAACACCACAAGAAGCTTGGAGTGGAAGAAAACCAGGTATCTCTCATCTAAAAGTATTTGGAAGCAAAGCATATGCACATGTACTGGCGAGAGAAGAAGTAAGCTTGATGACAAAAGCGAGACATTCATCTTCATCGGGTATGACTCAAATTCTAAAGGTTATAAGTTATATAATCCAAAATACTAAGAAGCTTGTGATAAGTCGTGATGTAGAGTTTGATGAAGAATCGTTGGGATTTTGGCTCCCAAAACAACTTCAATTTCTTTCCGGATTTTGAAGAAAAGGAGCCGAGACCGATCGAGCCAACAATAGAAGTTGAAGAAGATCCAACTACTCCATCCACTTCACAATCAACAATGAAGGAGACTCGCCACCATCATTTCTAAATGGAAGAGGCATAACACGTGCAAGGAGTCTAGAAGATCTTTATGAGAACACCGAGAGAATAGATGATATAACACTTTTCTGTCTACTTGCAGTTGTGAACCAATGGAAGATTCACCGGATGGACGTAAAGTCGACTTTCTTAAATGGAGTTCTCGAGGAAAAAGTCTACATTGAAAGCGAAAGGGCTATGTGGTGAAGAATGAAGAAGATAAAGTCTTGAAAGGCGGGAAGAAGGCTCTATACGGATTAAAGCAAGCACCAAGGGCATGGAATAGCAGGATCGATAAATATTTGCAAGAGAATGGGTTCACTAAGTGCCCGCATACGAACATGCACTTTATGTCAGTCGAAAAAATGATGTTTTGATCGTGTGTTTATATGTGGATGACTTGATCTTCACAGAAATAATCCGGATATGTTTAAAGAGTTCAAGAAAGCAATGACCGAGAGAATTTGAGATGACGATATCGGGCTTATGGCATATTACCTCGGCGTTGAAGTTAAACAACAAGAAGATGGGATTTTCATCTCGCAAGAAGGCTACGCAAAGGAGATTCTCAAGAGATTCAAGATGGATAATTTGCAAGCCTATTAACACACCAAATGGAGTGCGGGATCAAGCTATCAAAGTATGATGGAGAAGAAAAAGTGGACCCGACATTGTACAAAAGTTTGGTTGGAAGTTTGCGGTATTTGACGTGTACAAGACCCGACATTCTCTATGCCACCCCAATAAGTCGATACATGGAAAATCCAACCACTACTCACATGAAGAAGCTGCTAAAAGGATTCTTCGCTATCTCAAAGGTGCGATCAATTACGGCTTATTTTACAACAACTAATGATTATAAACTTGTTGGTTATAGTGATAGCGATTGTCCGGAGATGTGGATGATCGAAAAAAGTACTACGGCTTTGTGTTCTTCATGGGAGATACCGCATTCACTTGGATGTCAAAGAAGCGGCCGATAGTCACTCTCTCAACCTTGTGGGTAGATGCGTAGCTGCGACAACTTGTGTTTGCCATGCGATTTGGGTGAGAAATTTCTTTGAAGAATCTGGGAATGACACAAGAAGATCCAACTAAGATTTGTGTCGACAACAAGTCGGCTATGGCATTGGCAAAGAATCCGATGTTTCATGATCGAAGTAAGCACATTGACACTCGCTACCACTATATACGAGAATGCATATCGAGAAATGACGTGCAAGTGGAGTATGTGAAGTCTCAAGATCAAATTGCGGATATCTTCACCAAGCCACTCAAGCATGAAGACTTCATACGACTTAGAAGTTTCCTCGGAATGACAAATCAAGTTTAAGGGGGGGTGTTGGAAATTAAACTTGATTTAGCCCAAGTAATATTGGGCTTGGAAGATTAATTTTGAGATAAAAGAAAAGAATGAGAGCCCAAGCCCAAATGGCCCAAGTTCTAGAATATATCTAGAAAAGTCTTGTGAAAATATCTTAGATATTATATGTTGGAAATCTTGTAGAATATTCTAGTAAAGTAGATATTTTGGAGGATGATTCTAGTGGATGAATTATAGCCATTAGATCAAATAAATCATAGCCATTGGTTAGGAAGTTGTACTAGTATAAATAGGGGTGTCTTGATCATTTTGTAACAAGCCAAATTTGAGAAGAATCAATACAAGCAAATATTTATCCACCAACAAAAAACTCTCTTATATTTCTTAGCTTAAATAACCTCCTCCTTCTAAAAGAAAAAATAATTCCTCTTCCAACTACCAATTTCTAAATAACCCTTTCTTACCTAAATTGAGATAACCCTCCTCCAACAATTATTGAGTTTGATGACTAGTTGCTAAAGGAATGAAATTTTTAAATAGCAAGTGATGCTCTGAATTGATTTGGTTTTTTGGTGTATTGTTGTGATAAGACCTTAATTTGTTTTCCATCCTTTATCTTATTAAATAAGATGAAATCTTTTCGCAGGTTAAAAAAAAAACATTACAGTTTCCTGTTAAACATTTCTTAGTTTTTTCAATTTCAATGTTGAATGTACACATACAGTTAAATTTCAACAAATTAATAACCTTGACACTGCCAATATTTATTAATTTAGCGAGGTATTAAATTAGCGAATTATTGATTTTGCTTGTTGTCCCTATGTCGGGACTGGCCAGAAGTATTATTTAAACAAAGTTATTAATTAATCGAGTATTAAATTATCGAGGTTATACTGTATATATAACTAAATTAATTCGACTATTAAATTCACAGGTTCTCTAGCTTTTGGGCAATAGTGACCGTTCAATGGCCTAAAGGCTACCATGCCTTGCTTTGGCTCACCAAAAAATTAAAGAAAAAACAAAAGAATAAGAACATTTCTCCTTCTCGAACAACTCTAGGGTTAACCCCCAAGGGTTGGCCTAGTGACTTTGAAGTTGCAATTGCATCTCAAGATCCTGGGTTTAAACATTGACTATCACGGAGTGAAGGATTGGGGTTCGCTCCTTCTCCCCCAGAGATTAGGACCATCCCTGGGAAGGACGGATGTCCCATAGTACGAAGAAAGTGTGGGGGTCTGTGCCCCCTGCTGGTGTGAGAATACTTTAGGTCGTCAAAAAAAAAAAAAACTCTAGGTTTTGTTTGGGACTTTCCAATCTCCCACAGAAATACCCAACAAAGCTATGAGATAATTCATTTTACGCAGAAGAGTAACGTAACATGGCCAACATTTTGAAACCATGATCAAAAACACTTAGGCCTTGTTTTTTTATGTTTCCAACGGCCAATTTCCAATTTCTAACTATTCATAGAAATGGAATTATGTTTGTTTTTAAATTTTCCAATTGAAATCATCATTTTCATTTTCCAATTTTCACATAAAACAACATTTCAAACCTATATTTTCAATTTTCAACCCTGTACTGTACCATATATCACTCATCAATCACTTTCTCACCTTTTCATCCAATTATACATGTGGAACCCTCCATTACCAACTCTATCTAATTAAAATATTTTTATTTTTAATTATATATATTTAATGGGACCCACCAACCTACAATCTTCTAAATATAATATTATATATACAATTAAAAAATTCAACCACAATCAATTTTTCAAATTATTATATACATAAAATACTATTTCAAAACTACTCAACCAAACATAATCTCATTTTCAAACCTATATAAAACTCATTTTCATTCTCTCATCCAAACATAATTCCAGTTTTCACACGAAAACCAATAAATTCTCAAAATTCTATTTCTAACACTAGAAACTGGAAATGGTTCATGGAAACAAGGCCTTAGTTATAGAAAAGTACTCTCCTTCAAAATGAACCACATAGCCGAACAAGCTTCTAGCTTGGATAGTTTGAACTCAGAAATGGTGGCTAACATGCCTTAATTAAAGCCCAGAAATTGGCAAAATAAAGATCCTAAAGCAACAAAAAAAAGGTTGTAAAATCAAAGTAGCATTATTATCCCATAAATTTGATTCAAGAACTTCATGATCACATGAACGCTTTGAGAGCACCACGTAAATTCTTCACTATTTCCTTCATATTGATCATATCAAATTCTTCATCCTTCTGCAAAAAAAAAAAAAAAAATCATATAATTAAACAAAATTACAATAATTTATATTGAACCATCTCAAGATTCTAAAAAATGAGCCGATTTTATGTAGCATATATAATTAGTGCAAATAGGCCAAAATTGACCACTTAATTATGTTTTGTGAAAATAAAAAATAACAATGTTTTTCAAACACACGTTTTTTAGTCATTTTTACTAAAAACTGACGGTTATACCTTTCGTGTATGTTCAAGTGAGGTACTTAACCATTTTTTAAAAATTTGATGTGGTACATAACTTGGTATCTGATCTCGGTACTGAAACACATAACTTGATACCAAGTTATGTACCAGTCCCTAGAAGAAGGAAAAAAAAATGACGAAAAAACATGGCTAAAAGACATTTTTGTAATGGAGAAAATGCCAAAAGTTCGACTGACTCGTTATATTACCTGTGCAACTACTGTTATATTGAGAGTTGAATCTCCAAAAGTCACAACACTGTTGTTAGTAACTGATAAATTGAGCTTCTCAATTTCAGCAACAACTTTTTCCAACACCCCTTTTCTTTTCTCACAGTGAATATTAATAAGGACATCCTTATTACAATATCTTGCCTCAATTTCAGGGAGTGACTCGGTAATTCTAGGGCCACTTGAGATAATCTCATCTGAAGAAGAAGAATTTTCATTAGCGTCAGCATATAATTCATATTTCTTGACAACAAAAGATTCCATTGTTCTGTTTTTATTTTGGTCCTCAAGAGTCTTGACTTTGTCTTGAAGTTGTTTCATGTACTTAATAGCATCTCCAAGAATTGAAGCCTTGTCCATCTGCTCGTTAAATGATAACAAATTAGTATACATTATTTCTCAATTAATCAATAAAAGTGCAATCTTTAGGCATTAATGGCTGTAGAATTCATCGATCCTGGAAATTGTTTACGATGAAAAAGCTAACAAAAAAACTAGATTTTATCAAGAAAAAACACAGAAACAAATTAAGTATACAATGTTGATCAATAAATCAATAAAAATGTAGTCTTTATGCATTATATGGCTCAAGAATTCATGCTGTTACGACGAAAAAATTAACAAAAAGCCAGATTTTGGACAAGAAACCAGGCACAAAAAATGACAAAGTATACAATATGTTTTAATGGGTCAAAATGACCCTTTTGAAAACTAGCCAACTTTTGAAAACAAATATTTTTTAGCCATTTTGGCATAACAAAATACATTCATACACTTTTAGCATGTTTGTTTAATATTTGGTCTATTTATCTTTCTCTTTCACTTATTTCTCTCTCTATATCCTCTCACTCTCTCTTTCAAATTTTTAAAAAAAATTCCAGCCAACATTGACGTCATTTCATCTACGAGCATATCGAAAATGGTATTAAGCTTTTTTTTTATATTTTTTTTATTAGCCGGGATTTTGTATAGATATTAAAGTTATCAGTTACAAGGAAGAAAAAACACAAATTACAGAAGTCAGTTGGACACAGAAATCGAGGTACATGTAACTCGATATCGAGTTATTGTAGCTCGATATCGAGTTACTAGCTACAGTAACTCGACGCTACATTAATGTCAAGTTACAGTAACTCGATTCTACAGTGTTGAGCTATAGTAATTGGTGCTACAGTGTGTCTTTGTGCAATTAAATTGACTCAAGAGCAAATTGAGTTTTTCATGTAGTCAAATAGCTAAAACATATGTGTTTCAAAAAAATAGTTAAAAAATACTTTGACATCATGGGAAGTATTAAAAAATCTAGGCACTCATACAATATAGATCAATAAATCAATAAAAAAAAAAAGCAATCTTTGTGCTCAAGAATTCATGCCGGAACGAAATTGTTTGCGGCGAAGAAATTAACAAAAAAAATAGATTTTGAAAAGGAAAAAAAAAAAACTAACCCTTTTCAATCCAGGGACAAGAGCAGACAAGGCTATAAATCTCTGGCTGAGCTTTTCTCTTCTTTTTCTCTCAGCTATAATGTGGTCTTGAGATGAAGTAAGCCTTGTACTACTACTATTTGTGCTTATAATTGATCTCTTAGCCCCATAATTTTGGTTCCCATTTGAAACATTAATTGATTCAGGGGAGAAATTAGTTAGAGAAGTTGAAGAATTGTTATACCATGCAACTTCCTCTTTAGGGTTCACATTAATTCCCAAAGCTGGACTACTAAAACCTGATGAATTGATTGAATAAAATGACATGTTTTCAGGTTTGCATGAATTAATATTCCAATTTGTGATTTTGATCTGCTTTAAAGGCCTATTTTCGTCCATTTGAGACGATTCGCCAATTTGATCAGACGATTCGCCTGGTTTTGTAAAGTCCAGTACATGTTGCCCTTCAGAGTTGTTATTAGGCTGATGATGATGATGATGATGATGATGATGATGAAAATCATCAGAAAATGCAGAAGCCATAGACGCGGAGCTAAGATCGTCGAACGAATTTACAGATGGCCATTGCTGTAAGAATAAATTATCATCCATTCCCTGTAAATTGAAAATTTAATTAATTTAATGCATATACAAAGGAATCAGTGACAGTGCCAATTAATTGGAAAAATGTGATCTTAGTTACCAAATCGGCTAAGCATCTGTAGCTTGAAATCTCCATTGATGGCCAAGTATTAATTATTAGTTGAAACCCTGCATGAAATCAGATCAGATTATAAGATTAACAGATTGTGTAACAAAATATAATTAGGGTTTTCAAATTGAAATAAATAAATGCAGTTATTCCTTAACATTCCATAAAGGGCTAACTTGCCTTTTATAAGTGGTATGAAAGACAAACCTGCACTCTATTTTTTATAACTGATTACAGTTTTCTTGAAATTCTTGATCACATTTATAGGTGAATGTTCTCATACATTTTCTTCGATTTTTTGACTTCACAGTTTTGTCGGGCTTTGCTGATGTGAACTGTCATTTAGACGTCAGATTTTTCGACAAGAGACGTTAGATTTTTTGACAAGGAGACATTATGAAACATCTCTTTCTTTTTCGTTTTTTGAAACTTGAAACATCTCGATCTGTAGTCTTACCTCAATAACTCTAATATAAACGTGTAAATAAATATATCAAATATTATTATCTAGTTTTTTATTTAAAAAAAAGGAAAATGAAAGAAAATATGATCATATTGGCCTGGCGGTGGCGACGCAGGATTGCAGCTTTGGGAGGCGAAAAAATGGACAGAGTTCATAAATTTAAGCTTTGAGAAAACTAATCATAATTTATAGTCTTTTTATATTGTAAACACAACTAGTTGAAATTTTTATCAAAGCTTGGGGAGGGGGGCAATTGTAAATTAATTCCTTTATTTGAACTTTAAAAAAATAATTTTGAAAGTTTTTTTTTTTTGGGGGGAGTTTGGAAAAAGGGGGAGGTGGGAAGCAGCCCCCTGTGTCCCCCATTGCTGGCCGGGTAGCTTTTAAGCATGTTTAATTTATAGCAACAATTATGGCAAAATTGCAAAATTTGTCCTGTAATTATAAGGTGGTCCTCAGCAACAGAACAAACTCGATTTTGGTTACGCAAAATGAATGGTTTGCAAAATAGTCAGCATGTATATGAAAATCCGATTTTGGTACTAATTTCACCGAGTTTGAGTCACGTGAGTGGCACATGTAGTTTCCGATTACCAGTGAAATTAGGACCGAAATTGAGATTTTCATACAAATGCAGGACTATTTTGGAAAACATGTATTTTGCAGGACCAAAATTGAAACGTTTATATAGTTACAGGATGTTTTTTTCAAAACGTGATTTTTACATGACTCTTTTTCTATCTTCCTATAATTACAGGACAAATTTTGCAATTTTGCTTTTTAAAGTTGTGTTTGTACGAATGGAGACTTTTTAGATGTTAAAATATGGAGGGTTGCAAATGGAAAAACTCTATATACAAGATTTTTTTTACAAAACTAGCTGTTCTTATTAGGGTTCTATTATTTACCTGAACAGGCCAAAATAATGTCTTCGACCCATTCATTTCATGAGAAATTCCAAATTTCTCAGGGCAGATGTCTATATCTTGATGAGTCATGCATATGCTATAATATTCCCCATTGGTCACATGTACAAGCTTATTCTTTGAATAAATAATTGTATACTTAAATTACTATATTATAAGTGTGTACTGAGAGGATTGAGTGCTTTCCTGCCAAATAATATACTATTGGTACTCCAGTCTCCATGTAAGCCCAATTGTATAGCTTGTCAAGATTTATTTTTCAATGGGTCGGGTCGGATAGAGTTTGAATACACTTAAATATGCAACTTTTTGTGTTAGGGTGTATGTATTGGGTGAGTTTATATTTTGAAAGAATAGGGATTTAATTAAGGGAAGGGTAAATGGTATCGCTCACCTTTGTAATGGTATTGACCATGATTTTAAACCTTATTTTTCAACTTCTTTAAAATTTAACTCCTCCCCTCTAACCACTACTCTCGATTTATTAAACAAAATTAAGGGAAAGATAAATTGAGAAATATTGAGGGACGTATTAAGTTAAGGGTTATTAGTTTTTTAGTACCCGAACTAGGCATTTTGCTAAATTTATAAATTAAATCAATATTTTTTTAAGTTTAAAAATTCAATATATTAATAAATAATTACTTTAATTTTCTGATTTACTACCCATAGTTCATATTTTTTTATAAATTGGTACATGTTCACTTGAAATGACAAAAATGCCCCCCAAAAAATTAAACTTAAAATTTGAAAATTAAATTAAATTTAAAAATAAATTAAATTTATTTTAATTTAATTGATAAAAATGAATATAAAATTTTATTAAAAAACTTAATGAACTTTAGAAAAATTAAAATAATTACATTAAATTTGTAAATTAAAAGTAAACTGAAATTTAATTAATTGAAAGGAAAATTAAGTCTAGTTAACTAAATTTAAAATAAAAATGAAAATTAAATAATTTAAAAATTAAAATTAAGATAGTAAATAAGAAAATTAAATTAAAGTAGTTTTAATTAATATATTAATTTTTAAATAGTTTTAATTTGTATTTTTAAACTTAAAAATAATTAATTTAGTTTAAGTTTTTTACAATTAAGAATTTAATAGTTTAATTTAATTTATTTATTAATAAGTTATTTCTTAATTAAATTTTATTTTTTATATTCAATAATTCTAATTAAAAGCTAAGTTTTTAATAAAAATAAATAATCATTTTTAATTTAATTAATTAAAAAAAAACTTAGGGGCATTTTCATCCTTTCAAGTGAATATTAACCAATTTATAAAAAATGTGAAGTATGGATACTAAACTGGTGAATCGCAAACGTGATGTACCAAATCAACAAAATGTCCATAGTTCAGTACTAAAAAATCAATAACTTTTTTTAAGGTGGGGTGTATTCATAGACGTAGCTACCCTAGGACGAGTGCGGTCGGCGGACCGCACTCGATTTCAGAGTGACCTTGTTAAATTTGATTTGGACCGCACTGAAAATTCGGCCGAAGGTCTAGTTCATATAAAAAAATTAAGGTAAAATTTAAAAAGCCAATAATGTTTTTTGTCTTGACCCAAAATATTAAGAATTACCTGGTCCAATGAAGGTATATGAGTGGATAAATTTTGTTTGTTATATATAGAGATATGTCTTCCAAACTTGATAATGTGATTTTGAAGTATTTTTTCGAATGAAGTTTTGTATCTAAAAGTCTATTCCATAATAATAGTTGTAAAAGTCTAAAAGTCACTTATCCCAAAAGTTCATTGTAGACAAACCATAATTGGAGATTATGAAAACCCGAAAAAATTATCGCACGGTACGACCTGCATATTTGCCTCCTTTTCTATTGTTTTTTTCAAATATCGGTTCGACATCTGTCCTGCTAAAACAAAAGAATTTTTGACCGCACTGGCCGGAAATCCTAGCTACGTCCATGTGTGTATTGATAGATTTGGGGTGTTAATGGTGCTC
Source organism: Rehmannia glutinosa (assembly GCA_016081115.2). Classification (NCBI taxonomy): domain Eukaryota; kingdom Viridiplantae; phylum Streptophyta; class Magnoliopsida; order Lamiales; family Orobanchaceae; genus Rehmannia; species Rehmannia glutinosa. Next base: position 41,923,393 of record CM071929.1, on the reverse strand, counting down.
CCCTTTTATTAATTAATGGCCTAACATGCCTAATGGATTTTAACTAAATAAACTTAAACAATTTTGCTCATCGTGTCGCAATGTTGTAAATTAAAATAAACTTAACAATTTTGTAACTAGAGTAGATTTTGGTGGTAGTTTTTCATAATTTTATCTTTTCGTTTTGTCACCAACAACGTATTGTGCAAAAAAAATAATTTCAAGACTTTAGCTGCTTTCCAATTTATAAAATATTCTGATTGTTTTACAAAAAACTGAAATAATATTAAATTACGTATGTATTCCTCCAGTACTGGTAGTAGGGACAAATTCCCCCAAAACAAAAACAAAATGTTAAAATATATCAAACTATCCGTTTTTACTATTTTTAATTCATCTCACAAAAGCACAAAACACATAAATTTCCTTGTGTTTGATAATAAAAAATTAGATCAGCAAGAAAAGAAGAAAAAGGAAAAGGAAAAACCCAAAAAGAAAAAGGACAAAATTAAGAGATCCTATGCAAAAACGAATTTTGTTTACTATTCATAATAAAATAATGACAAATCCAAAAAATAAGAAACATAATAGGTCTTTGTTAGTACAGATTTAGATCTCTCCAGTCACCATATATTACTTCCTCACTCCTCAGTTCCATTTTGAATATTACTATTTATTTTTTTTGGACTTCTGTAAGTACAATCTCATCTTCTCAATTAATATTTTTTTATTTTAAATGTATAATAGTGATATTTAGGATTCTTAATAAATATAAGCCGACTTAAGTTTGCATGTTCGACTTAATAATTTTTAACCTTCTAGCACCCCACAAGTGGCTCGAACTCATCCAGTTAGATCATAGGTACAAGATGTTTACTAACATATTGTCTTATCTAGTCAATTACGCTTAATATGATTGAGCGCGAGTTAGAAAATTATGGCTCATATACAAATTCAAACCTCGGTAGATTCAACATGAGATATGCTTACCTCGTTATAAATATACTAGCAATCCACCCGTGGGATGCACGGATTATATATAAATAAAAATAATTTTAATATTTTAGTTATTTGTTGTGAACAAGGTGCTGATTGGTATGGCAAGAAACAAAGGGAAGAAGAAAGCTCGAGCTGAAGAAAAAGTTGCAGTCTTGAAAGTGGGAGAAGATAAGTTAGAAGGAAAAGCTGGAGGAAAAGCTGGGACCAAAGAAGTGATGTCTCCTCGACACGTGTCCTAATCCTGGCTGTAGGAAAGAGGGTTGAGATTTTATTATTAAATGACAGATGTCGCATTTCTATTTGATAGTTAATTAGTATCATTTTCACTAATCACCTAGCTAGTGGTTCCAAATGAAATTGCAGTAAAGGTGTGAGTGGAAACGTTATGCATCGAATTCGATTATCAAAAATTCTATTCTCTCCAATATTCCCTTCTTCCTTCTTCCATTTCTTTCTTTCTCTTGTTCTACTCTTTATTCTTGATTACATTCAAATACAATTACAAAATTACATTTAATCGAAATTATAACAATTGGTATCATCGTGAGCTTCTGGTCATCCTTGGATATGGTCAAGGAACGCGTATGAAGGACCTGCAAAGAAGCCCAAAAAAGACTTGATCAAATTCTTCAAACTGAATCACTAAAGAGAGAAAGCTTACGAGCAAAAGTTGCAAGATCGGATATCGGGAATCACATCGTAAATGCAAGAACAGTTATCGGCTTAAATGGTAAATTTGATCACTTAACCAACACCTTGGCCGCAATCCAATTGCGCTTTCTTAACCCACATAAAGGAAAGGGTCCAACAGAGGAGGAAATCCATATTAGGGGGCATTTTTCCTGCGTGTGGTAGTGAGGGCACTCATTTGAAATAATAACTCACCAAGAACAACAGATGTTAGCGATGCTCAAGGTATGCGGTCATTACTCCAATCCCTAAGGTTGATTTTCCCAGGTTTGATGGCTCTTTCCCAGATCATGGATTCTAAAGTGCAATGGATATTTCAAGTGGTACCTAACATCCCGATGCTCAAAAAGTTATACTAGCTTCCATGCACTTTGATGGCACGATGTACCAATGGTTTCAAAATTTCGATATCAAACAACCCGAGTTATCATGGCGGATTTATAGAGATTATTTCGGCTAGATTTGAGGAGTTAAAAGAAGCAAAAATTATTGCGAGTTCAATAAATTAAAGCATCTTTGGTCCTATCATGACTATGTGGAAAAGTTTGAGGAATTGAAAGCATGCATGTTGCTTCTCAATAATGGTGATTTTTCTGAAGAGTATTTCATAGCAAGTTTCATTAGTGGCCTTAGTGAAGAGCTACAAGCATTTGTTACCCTGTTTGAGCCTGTGACTTTGCAGCAGACCATTGAGTTGGGGAGAAAGCAATTTCTGACACTGGAAGCCCTCACCAAGAAGATCAGGACACCTATGAAGCCATTTACAAACATATACCCTAACACAAGGAAACCAGATGCAATGCCTATTCAGAACTCTAAACCTAATTCCATGAGTTCTCCCAGACAGCCCATTAAGTTGTTAACAACAGCTGAGATGGCGGTAGGAGGATAAGGGTCTTTGTTACAATTGTGATGAGAAGTTCACCTTTGGACATAGGTGTAAGCAAAGGATCAACTATATGATCATGACTGAAGATGAGGAGCTAGCTTACTTGCAAGATACACCTGCCACTGAAGCTATTTATGAGCCACCACAGGAACAAATGGATGAAATCCAAATGACATTGAATTCCATTTCAGGGGAAGATGGTCTTACAACCATGAGGCTTTTTGGACAGTGTGGGGAGCACATGTTACATATTTTTATTGATTCGGGCAGCACCTTAAGTTTCATACAAGAAACCCACCAAGAGGTCAATGGTATGCTTACACCAAAAAACCACCTGAAGGTGGTAATGGCGGAGGTTGGTGAGTTCACAAAGGCGAGAAGATTTCACTTGGGAAATGCGGGGAATAATTTTGCCTATTCACTCAGATTGTTGAAGAATGAAGGATGTGATTTGATTCTTGGTGGGGATTGGTTGAAGGCCTGCACCCCCATTGAACTAGATTATGATAAGATGACCTTCACAGTCACTCTCAAGGGCAGAAGGGTCAAACTTCAGGCTTTGACTTCTATTACTGAATGTCAATTCATTTCTGGACACTCACTCTTTGAGTTGTTACACATGAATCATGAAGAACAGGTTGAAGCAATGTATGTCCTCACAGTTCAGGATTCTAATTCAGTGGCTGACCCAAGTTACTATCATTATTGTCAAGGTTTGAGGAAGTTTTTGAAGAACCCAAGGGGTTACCACCCAGCAGAGGCATTGAGCATCAAATCATTCTTAAACCTGGGAGTGTGCCTAAGCATCAATACCCTTATAGAGCATCACACAATCACAAAGATGAAATAGAGAGAATTGTCAGGGAACTTTTAGAATCTGGGATCATACAACACAACAAAAGCCCATTTGCTTCACCTGTATTATTGGTTAAGAAAAAAGATGCCACTTGGAGATTATGTGTGGATTATAGATATCTGAATGCCCTAACTGTCAAGCATGACTATCCAATTCCAGTTATTGAAGAGTTGTTGGATGAACTATATGGGGCAATGTATTTTTCAAAAATTGACTTGAGGTCTGGTTATTTTCAAATTCTAATGAAACCTGAGCATAGGTTTCTCACTGCATTTAGTACCCATAATGGGCACTATGAATTCCTTGTTATGCCCTTTGGGCTTTGTAATGCCCCAGCTACCTTTTAGTCATTGATGAATCAAGTGTTTAGGGAATGCCTAAGGAAGTATACTTTGGTGTTTTTTGATGACATATTAGTTTATAGTGCCACCTGGGAGGATCACCTCTGGCACTTGGAGAGTGTGTTGTCTTTATTGAAGGAAAATTCCCTATTTGCTAAGAAGAGTAAATGCAGTTTTGGGCAGTCACACATTGAGTACTTGGGCCACATTATCTCTGAGGATGGGGTGTCCACTGATCCCAAGAAGATTGAATGCATGGTGCATTGGCCCATTCCTACCACTCTCAAGCAGCTGAGAGGGTTCCTTGGACTTACATGATACTACAGAAGGTTCATTAATGGGTATGGGATAATAAGTAAGCCTCTTACTGAGTTACTCAAGAAAGACAAATTTGTGTGGAATCCTGAAGCTGAAAAAGCTTTCATGTTTCTGAAGGAAGCTATGACTACAAAGACTCCATTTTGGCCTTACCAGATTTCACACAACCTTTTATATTAGAAACTGATGCAAGTGGTTTTGGAGTAGGGGCTGTATTAATGCAGAGGGGGAGGCCTATTGCTTTTATGAGCAAGACATTATGTGCCAAACATCAAGCATTATCCATCTATGAAAGAGAATTCTGGGCCGTTACGATGGCAATCTGAGATGGAGACACTATTTGCGAGAGGAACAAATTTATTATTAGCAAGACTGACAAAGAGGCCCTTAAGTACTTATTGGATCGAGGGTTATGATCCCAGTCAGTGAAAATGGATAACTAAGTTCTTTGGGATTGAACTATGAAATCCAATACAAAAGAGGAGTTGAGAACAGGCGGTGATGCCTGTCCCAGGATTGAAGATCTGGGGAATACTTGCACAAACCATCACCACCGTCACTCCAAATTGGGTTCAACAAGTTATTGATAGCTATGCGAGAGGATTCATTTTTGCCAAAATAATTTCAAAGAAATAGTCCGAACCCTTCTACTTATCCGGACTTTGTGGTCACGGGAGGGTTGGTAAAGTACAAGCGGTTAGCAAATGGGCAACAATGACCAATCGAGGGGGCTCATCTAATCGCTATGCACCGATGCATATGGGGACACTCGAGGATTAATGGAACATATATGAGGTGAAGGGTGTGTTTTATTGGCCTAAAATGAAGGTCGATGTGATTTCTATGGTGCGGAGCTTGTGATGTGTGTCAAAGAAACAAACCAGATCATGACTCACATCCTGGTTTATTACAACCCCTTCCCATTCCAAGTCAAGCTTGGACACATATCTCTATGGATTTTATTGAAGGATTACCCACCTCGGTGGCAAGAATGTGATCCTGGTAATCATTGACAGATTCACCATGTATGGCCACTTCTTGGCTCACATCCTTTCACCCATGGGGGTTGCTAAGTTGTTTTTGGATAATATTTATAAGTCGCATGGACTCCCATCAAGTATAATTACAGACATAGATAAGATTTTCACCAAAGACATTACGGAAGGAATTGTTCAAACTTATGGGGTTAGTTTACACATGTCATCGACTTACCACCCCCAAACCGATGGGCAAACGAGCGTTTGAACCAATGCTTGAGACTTATCTCGAGGTGTATGGTCCACCATAATCCCAAACAATGGCTCAAATGGCTCACATTGGCGTAACATTGGTATAATACCAATTACCACACTCTTAAACTCACCCCCTTGAGGCTCTATATGGATACCCATCCCCTTGTTATCTTTGGGGCCCTATCGACTCTTCTAACAAATGAAGCTAAGGAAGTGGTGCAACACACGAGAAGACAGATGATGCAAGACCTTAAAGAAAATCTCCTAAAAGCTCGGAATCGTATGAAGACTTATGCGATATACTTCAAGAATGAACGCAAATTCGAAGTGGGTGATAAGGTGTACCTCAAGCTACAACCTTTTAGGCAAAACTCCGTTCAACTCCGAGAAACCTGAAGCTCTCCTCAAAGTACTTTGGACCCTACACGCTTTTGGAGAAAATTGGTGAAGTGGCTTCTGATTGGATCTGCCCGAGAAAGTTCGAAAATACATCCGGTATTTCATGTTTCATTACTCAAAAAGCAAATTGGAGCCAAACACGTACCTTCTCGGGATCTACCTTCAACGAATCTTTGATGGGTTGCTCAAGATTGAACCTTTAGAAGTGCTTGACATCGCGTGGTGAAAAGGGGTAAGGAAGAAGTTCAAAGAAATTTTGATTCGATGGGCTGATTCCGGTTGGAACAAATCATCTTGGGAAGACCTCAAGTTTATCATCAAAAAATTTCCAAACTTTGATCCTTGGGAACAAGGATCTGATTCGCAGGGGGGTATTGTTGTGAACAAGGTGCTGATTGGTATGGCAAGAAACAAAGGGAAGAAGAAAGCTCGAGCTGAAGAAAAAGTTGCAGTCTTGAAAGTGGGAGAAGATAAGTTAGAAGGAAAAGCTGGAGGAAAAGCTGGGACCAAAGAAGTGTTGTCTCCTCGACACGTGTCCTAATCCTGGCTGTAGGAAAGAGGGTTGAGATTTTATTATTAAATGACAGATGTCGCATTTCTATTTGATAATTAATTAGTATCATTTTCAGCTAATCACCTAGCTAGTGGTCCCAAATGAAATTCTGTAAAAGGTGTGAGTGGAAACGTTATGCAGCAGAATTCAGTTATCAAAAATTCTATTCTCTCCAATATTATTTTCTTCCTTCTTCCATTTCTTCTGCTACTGTTCTACTCTTATTCTTGATTACATTCAAATACAATTACAAAATTACATTTAATCAGAAATCATAACATTATTTTAATTAATTAAATTCAATATATTATTTAATTGTAAAACCAAATAAACATGGATTAACAAATTAAATGATTGAATAATAATGGAATATTACAAAATAAATTGAATAAGCATAAAATATCAGTATGTGCCAACCATTTTGTCTATGGGCATAAAAATTACATTCAAGATTTTCCTTTAGTGCAAGTAATGTCACATCACTTAAATTGTATTCCACTTGTGTAATTCACGGACTGTATCTTTACAAAAAAAAAGAATTAGTAAGTATAATGTATGTAATTTCAAAAAGCAATTAAAAACTAAAGATATATAAATACAAAATAGACATAGATCACAAAAAAGTTCAGTTAAAAAATCTACGAAAAAATGACATTGTAAAAATTAAAAATATATAAAATTAGCCCCATTTAATTAAAATTAGTTATCATATATATCTGAACTACAAAAATATTAGCTTACGGAGGAGGAATAAATATTAGGGATAACGTTTTTAATCAACCCAAACTATACGGGTTTTTACACTTTGCAACCCGAACTTTGAAAAGTTACTGATTGCAACCTAAACTTCACAAAATTTTACACTTTTCATAAAATTCCGGTTTTACCCCTGGTTTCAGGAAAGATGGTTTGTAGTTTACACTCTAAACTTTAAAGTTGTTACACTTTGCAACCTGAACGATAAATTTCATTGCATTTTCTTTGAATACTCCCAAAGGTCTTGCGATCCTCGAAAATGGTATCAGAGCCTTGGTTTATTAAGAACTTTTAGTTAAATTTATTATATTTATGTAATTAACAATTGGTGAGGAGAAATTACTCCGAGATTATGGATCCGACCGATGTCCGAGATGTACCCCTTACAGACATATCACAAATATTGACGATGTATGCACAAGAACACCTTGACCAGGTTTTATATTGGGAATGCCAACATGAAGAAAAGGGGAACAAGCGAGCCGATTTAAAACCTTAAGGCAATGCAAAATGCGGCGAGAATATTATAAGCGATTCGGATGCTTAACTGGACCTATATGTTCACTTGATGAACCTTCAAGAAACGGTTCATGAAAATTCCCATCGAACAATGATTCCCGATCGAGTACTGAGTGGAACGAGATACTTCCCGATAAATCTAAGATCTCCAAGATCTTAGAGAAATCCGTAAGACGGTGCGGAAATTATGGCAATCGCCATATTCATCTACCAAGACAAGTTCATCGATCGAACTGATGGAGACGATGGTGAAATATCGAAGAAACTCTTGAACTCCTTCATGATATTCGAAACGAGTCAAGAACCTGGAGGACAGGCCGAGTTCATTCGGAGGAAGGAAGAAACGTATTGATTTTGGGGCGGTACCTATTTACACCAAAAAGGAAACCAACCGGTTATACGAAAGATGACGATGAGGAGAAGCTCATTGCTCTCATCAAAGGAAAATCCATCAAAAATTAAAAAGATGGATATGGAAAAGATGAATCAAAGATCTACACGACCGGCGTAATCCTTCGCAGGATTAGGTATTGTAGATTTAAAGATGAACGCGTGAGGAATCGCTTTTGGTTACCTATGACCCACAAGGTAGACCAATTCCTCCACCACCGCCACCGCTTAATCCTAATGTCGAAGAAAGTCCGGTTCACATCATGGAGCTCGGGGCGAGAGGATGCCACATGCCGGGATTTTACGATCGGGAGTGATCCACCGTCCGGGACAGAGGTCGAAACCTTTCTTGCGGGAACTAGACAACCTACCGGAAGGCCGAATATTTATCGACGCCTTATGGAAGATCGCACTCGACCCAATACATCCGTATGGGTTGATGTTAAATCTGGACATCCCGCATTTTAAAAGCAGAAGTTCTCATTGATGAATGGGCTTCACTATGAGAATATCGTGCGAACCCTCGATCTTACAAAGGATTCATTCATTTTACTCCTTGAAATGAGTCTTGAAGGATCGGTGAAGATTGCTCGATATGACAGATGCAAGTACGAAAAGTTCGGTCACATCGGGGGAATCACTTAAAGGAATTGTCGATGTTTGGCAAAACTATTCAAAATCCAATTCATCGGCCTCACACAAAGTTATTTGAAGGATTAGAGGATGAAAAAGAAAGAAATATAAACAAGCCCTCTATAGCCTTGAGTTCTTGGATATTTGTCATATTGACGAATATATCAAGTTGTTCACCGAATACCGGTGGAAATCTAAGATTGAGGAAAAAAGCCGCATATTCTATTCTTTGCCAAAATTCCGAGTCCCCTGGAGAGAAATGCTTATCGGGAATACAAGGGTGGAGTCGAAGTAGAAACCGTGGCCGAGAAAAATGTCTTTCCTAAAGGCCAAGTTATCCGAATGGTGCTATCAAGCGGCTATGCACAGAAATTACAAGAGATTAAGAGGAATTAACAAAGCGATTCTCTATGTTGCGTGGATAATGATATCCCAACAATTGTGGGAGGTCAACCAAGCGGCACAAGAAGAAGAAGGAGAGAAAGTCATCCATACCGCCAAGGAAGCAACAACAAAAGTAAGAGGTCTTCATGGAGACCTAGAAGGTTCTCGTCAAAACAAAAGGCCCGAAGCTATAAATCGAGACAAAGACCAAAGACTGGCGGGAGTAGAGCCTCATCATCGTTTCTAATCAAGCAAGTACCAAAATCCGAGGAAGAAGAACTTTCGGGCGTGCTCACACTAGAGCTAATGAAAGTTTCAAAGATCAGTAATTCTTGGACATGCGAGCAAGAGGGCATATCTCAACGGATTGCCCGGATAACCAAAAACGAGGAATCGAGACAGTTCGAGGCCACACCGAGAAATCGAAGAAGCCGCCTATTATCGTGATTTTAATACAGTGTATCAATTTGAGGATATTCCCTCGGATGAAAGCATCTATGAAGAAGAGATCTATTCGATGATGGAAGTGACTCACTCGGATCGTAGTGAAGAAAAAATTCTTCACAGAGACGGGAGGATATGTCGGATTCCTCTCTCACACGACGGTTTCTCATAAAACTCTTATGAGAATCATGAAGGAAGATCCAAAGCTTCAAGTCTATGATGGGTTTACAATTGGAGCTATGGAAAAAGCATTGGATAAAATTGGGTTTCGTAATAGAAAACACCAAATTATTCACAGGGTAACAACCGGAGAATTAGCCATTCCGATGGAGTTTACCGGTAACCTGATCGAGATGCAGTTGGTCCCTATTAGAGAAATACAGGAGATCAAAAGCAGAGTTAAAAGAGAAGTTGCTAATACACTCTCATGGATTCACATTGGAGCCATAAGAGTCATTATTAAGGCAACATTCAAAGAAGGAATAGATTCGCCACTCAATCTTGCAATTTTTGACAAGCGAATCTCATATCTCAAAGATTCATGCCTTGGAGCGGTCACAGGAAATTTGTATGCAGGAAAATTAGCATTCAATGTCTATCCAAGAATTGCATACAATTTGGGAGATCGAGACTTCAGTCGAGTCCTAACCCTTCATCAAGATTTCAAAAGAGTCGATTTGATGAAAGAAGGAAACAGCCTTACTCGATCACATACAAGATTTCCTATGCTCTCTCGAATACCCATCATTCAAGTATTCTTGAGAAAGGAATTTATTGAAGTCCCAAGAATATTTGAGGACTTTGCCAGGGTGGTGTTACCAGAAATCATTGAATCTCCAACTATTAAGGAGGTTGGTATGATAATTCAAGATCAACCAGTCTTCAACAAAAGTCGGAGTCTCGAGTTGAGCCTAGAAGGATGTCTTTCCAAAGAAGAGAATGGTGAGTAGCGGCCGTTGGGAAGAAAGGAGACCAAGTACGATTCAAATAGCATCCCCGATGTTTTCAAAACAAAGTAGAGAGCCGAAATGTCCGAGAAGATGGCGAGAAGTTGAAGTAATATTCGACATCACTCAAAAGGATAATATTTTTCCTTGTGATGTTCTCAGTATTATCTCCAACAACCTATAGTGGGAAGGTATCAAGGAAGCTCAAGATAGGTGAAATCGAGCTGACTATCTCGGGAGTAGCAGAAAAATCCCGAGAACAATTAATATTGGGAATTGAATTTCTTGAGGAGCATAAGCCTTGGGAAAGATTACAAGACGGAATGGAGTTCACAGTGGCTAATAAAAGATATAGAATCAAATGACCACTAGTCCATTCTCCATATACATTTCTATTGAATGTTATATGTCAATACAAGTAGTATTTCGCCGCCTATATTGATTCAGTCTTTGGAATATGTACTTGCAAAGCGGATGTTTTTCCTAAAGAAATTGGAGAAGATTTACCAGCTATTGCGGAAGAGATTTCTCTAAAAGGATTCTTATCCTTAACAGGAATTAAACAGTAAATAATGATCGGAGGCGCGCAAGACCCCATGGTACAAAGTAAAAACGCCACCAATCTATTTCCATGATACAAAGTGAGATATTTTGCTTTGGGAAACAATTTCCCGCAAACATTCAAGCGGTTCACACAAGAGAACGAGACAAGAAGACTTATTTTCACAACCTTATGTGATCATAAGATTATTGTCTAGAGATCATGAGAAGCATTTTACGAAAAAATGCCCATTAATTTTCGCAGGCAAGCGTGGTGATGAAGCCAAACTTCGCAATCCAAAAATGGCGGATCGAAGGAAATTTGGAGAAGCTTTATTATCCTATAGACAATTTGGTTCCATCCGGAAGGATCGAAGATATGGGATAATAACTTGTATTCATTTAGAGTACAAGGAGAAGAACGAGTCACTCGAAGCCATTGCGGAATTATGGATGAGTCTAATGGAGAAGCCACAGTGATGTAACCATAGAGGAACAAATATCACTCGAGGATATCAAAAAGATCCAAAAGGAATTACAATGAAGATCCTTTGGCTTGGTGGGATAAGAACGAGCTTAAAGCTTCCTTAAAGGTTAAACCTGGAAAGGAGTACGAGTTCGTAAGATTCAAACCAATCCTTATGAATCAGGAAGATCGTGAGGATATGCAGAAGATACTTAAGGAACATCTTGACCTTAAGTTAATTTCACCAGGAGTTTCTCCATACAGCAGCCCAGGGTTCTTAGTCAGAAACCATGGAGAAATCAAAAGAGGAAAGCCAACACTTGTTATTAATTACAAGGGAATTAATAACATTTTGGAGTTCGACGGATACTATATCCCAAGCAGAGAACATCTGGTTAACATTTTGGAGTTCTACCAGATTAAGATGGAGGAAGAAAGTAAGAAGTTTACAGCTTTCTCTACACCACATGGACACTATATTTGGAATGTGATGCCTATGGGATTGGCTAACGCACCCCAGATATATCAAAGAAAGATGGATAATCTTTTCAAAGATTATTTTAGTTTCATGTTCGTTTATATCGACGACATTCTAATCGCATCAAAGAACATGAAGGAGCATCTCAAACATTTGGAAATATTTTCGGATGTTTGTCACAAAGAAGGATTAGTGCTTTCGGAAAGAAAGGCGTGTAATCGCAACAAAACAGATTGAATTCCTCGGAATTGAAATCGATGAATCGGAATTATTCTACGTAATCATATTGTGGAAAAGATACAGGGATTTCCGGATACACTAAAAGACAAGAAGCGACTTGAGTTTTAAGGAGTTGTTAATTTTTTGGAATGTTTATTAACAATCTAAGCATACTACCTAAGGTGTTTAGCCCATTACTTAAAAAAAGATGCAATATTCAAATGGGAGAATGAACATCAAGAAGGAATTAAGCAACTTAAAGAAGTTTGTAAAAGCTTCCAAAACTTGCGATTCCCCAAGACGAGGACGAACCGGTTCTATATACGGATGCCAAATGATGATTGGTGGGCGGCGATTCTTACTAAGGTCACACCAAATGAAGAAGTGCCATGCGGATATTGCGGTTTTATTCACACCCATGAAGCAAAACAGATGGCATATCAACGAGAAAGAATTCTTTGCAAAAAATGAAAGGCTTTTAAAAAATGGCCTCTATTTTTACTGGCTAAAAGTTTACATTAAAAATTGATAATTCAAGTGTCAAGGCTTTTCCGAAAAATAAAATTGAATCAAAACCAGAAAAGGCTCGATTACTTAGATGGCAAGTGAATGTCAATATTATGATTATGATATTGTCATTATAAAATCTCATGAAAATATTCTTGCGCATTTCTTGACACGAGATGGAAGGGCGCGTTCTTTGAGGTCATCCTTAAACGAGTAAGACATCTCGGGAAAACCTGGAGAGTCTAGAACGAGATTTTGGGGCGTTATGTCTCAATGCGTGTTGTTGGGCGACTTTCAACAGTGACCGAAATCCGTTTCTAGTCAAATACGAGCATGCCAGTTCGCTCAAGGACAATTGTTCTTAGACCTTTGCAAGGGCCTCTCTTCCAGCCGCATCTCCTACGGTGCAAAAAGGGGCCGAGAGAGTACGGGGCTCTAACCCGGAGGTTATGGATTCCATGCCATAATCACAAGTGTTGCGGGTGATGATGCATCCCCGAGGTGTACAAACTCTAACGAATGTTGAAGCTCCTGTCACAACCCGAGTCTTCAAGTCAACCCAAAGACTGGGGTAAAAGAGAGAGAGTTGAATCTTAGGCCACGCAGACAGTGCAAATCTAAGGTTCAAACTGACGAGAATAAGATTTCTCCTATGCGGTATATCGGCAAATGGGAGAAACTAGTTACAAGACAAGGTATTAACCCGGAAAAACAATGGTTGATATCTCGGAAAGTATCCCGAGTTTGGATGAAACCAGGAAGTCATCCAAATGAAGCACAGGAATGGTATACTTTTGGAGCTTTAGCTTCAATATATACCGTGTCACCAGATTCCCGAAATTTCAAAATTACCGAAATGGATTGGGGAAGCAGCGATTTGACGAGACTTGGGCCAATAATCCACACTTGGCCGGAGGAGATATTTTGGAACCGTATTTTATCGGTGCGGCTCCCGAACCAAATGAAGAAAGGCTTTAATGAAGCTTTTCATTTCATCAAGCTAAGAAGACCGGATGGAAATGCTTTAAAATACATTAAGGCAACTTCACCGGAAGAAGGACCAGTGTTAGTAGGAGCATTTTCTGAAGACGAAGCTTCTACCAGACGAGCATGGGGTCTTTGGGTTTGTCTAATCAAAATGGACAAAGTCAAATATCCATTCAAGTTCTTCCGAATTCGGCGAATGGATCCTTCCTTTTAAATTCAATGACTGGATCAACCACGGGGTTTGCGGAAAGAACTCTTCGAGACCAAAAGAAGAATTCTCTAGGAAAACAAGATTCCGGCAAGCAAAGAAACTTACCGGAAATTCTGTAACATGGCGCATGTTGGCCGTTGGATCGATCGGATCTGTCAAGCATGCCCCGAACAAAAGGAACCCGAGTTTGGGAAAGGTTTTCGACCCAAACCCGACCGACAGACTGTGCAAATGGAAAGGACAAGGGCCCACTCACAAAACGCGTTTTCCTCGGGGACCACGCAAACCAACTTTTTAGAAGATTCCCCGACAACTTTCACATGGGCTGAGTCACGCGGAAGAAAAAGAAAACCAACTGGCGAGGCAATAATGCAGGATATGACGTAAGCAGTGACGTCATAAGTATCAGCAAGATTTGGAGTCCGCCTTTCAAGTCCGGACTTACATCTATAAAATACAGGATTTGAAGGAAGCTGAGGACATCGAACATTTTCCTTAGTTTTCTTACAATAAAAATTGAGTGAAAAAATTGTAATATTTTGAGTGTTTTAGTTTTTAAGTTTTAATGTATTTTTCGAGTGCAAGCCTCATACATGAGAGGCTAAACAAGTATTCTCCTCCCAAAAGGAGATTACTAATGTAATAAATTTTTTCTTTAAGTTCTTAATAAAATAAAGGTTGTTTGTTCAACATGTGTTCATGATGTACTATTGATCAATCCCCTTTGAAGAATTACTTTTACGCCTTGGGTAGGAAACGAACCAAGGCTTGTCTTTGGCTGATTTTCAAGGAGTCGGATAACTTGCGGATCATCTTCCCGAGGTGAGGTTGAACAGTGAGGAGCCGTTCGTCAAACGATCTGGGGCGGTAATTTTCCGATCGGTGGTGTTGCGAACCACTTAACCCTTGTCTTTGTTTTGGTCAAAAGAGGTATGAATTTTAAGGGATTTATTAATTTTACGGAAGCATGTTGGGCCGATATGGTCGTAATGGACTATTTTCATTTTCGATCTAAAGACCCAATTTGTATAAGGATAATTACTTGAAATAAGATCTGGATATAAGTATGTCTTGTTGAGTTTATAAGTGAAACTCCGACATGATCCATTTAAAACCTCCGAATAGAGACTGGATCTAAGTAGGTGTAACAATGCCACGAACAAAAAAGTTACAGAAATATCGGGTTCTCATTTCTCGAAAAAACCGAAAAACAAATTGTTTATGGAGTAAAAACTTTATGATTATTGTATAATGCAATATATTTATCCTTATGGAGCAATCTGCTACAAATTAGAGTTTAAAGGGATAACTAGAACTATTGTTATTAAAGAATAAAATCCTAGGGGCAAAATGGTCCAAAAGTTGCAAAGAGTAATTATTTTCGTAGTTCAGGATGCAAAAGGTTAAAAATAAAAGTATAGGTTGTGAAGTGTAAAAAGGGGTAAAGTTCAGGTGGTTAAAAATAATTATCTCTAAATATTATATGTGTCACGCCCCAAATGCGACGCGACGACGATCAATCACTTAAATAGAAATAATTCAACAGTCTAAACTAATGATACAAAACTCCAAGTGAAATAGAGTCTAATGCAGCGGTATAAAATACACACGAGTACGAATTATTGTAAGTCCAAGCGGCTACGACAATCTAGAGGGGGGGTGAATAGATTATCTCCATCTTTTCGATTTCGCCCTCTTTTTCAAACCAAAAGCTCAAACACAATAATAAAGGTGCGGAATGTAAACAACACACATTGATTTATAGTAGTTCAACCCACCTAGGGCCTAATCTACTACCATCCCAGTATATCCGGGATGGATTTCAAAAAGAAAAAAGAATTTTATTAATTACTAAAATTAATACAAATTCAACTTACAACACCACCTTGAAGAGCACCACACTCTTCTTCAACACCACCTTTGAGATTACCACAATCTCACTTCAAGATTACCACAATCTCCAACGGCACCTTGTGAAGATTACCACAATCTTCAACCTTGAAGAATATCAAATTCTTCAACACCTCAACAAGAAGATTACCACAATCTTCTTACACCTAACACCTAGATCACCCAAGTGTGTTCTTACCACAAGAACACTCACAAGGATATCTTGTGTTGAATGATTACCCAAATTCAAGATTACAACTCAATAATTGATAATACAATAGAGTGCAAGTGTAATCAAGAAAAGACTAGACCTCAAGAATGTGAAAGTGAATAGCTAGGCAAATTACAACAAGAAATAACACAATGTAAGAACAAGTGTATTCTTGAGTGTATCTTGTTGTGTTGTAGTTTTCTCTCTTATGGTTGTGCTTCAAATCTTCCTCTATTTATAGGAGATGATTGATATTTGATAGGCTCCTCTTGGAATATGATTTCTACAAAAAATTGCAATTAAAATCAAGATTATAGCTGTTAGAAATCAATTCCACAATTTAAGGAAAAGTTGTCTGCTGCACAACGGTTAGAATTTTGCTGTCAAACTTAAGGGCGACCGATCGCGCACAAATAAGAGATTTGAATAACACATTGAAAATATCAATAGGGCGACCGATTGACATAGGCTTCGACCGGTCGACCCTTATCTCAACCGGTCCCCCTCAATCATTTTGCACGGTTTCGAGTTTCTGTTTCAAGCCAAACTTGCAGTGCCGTCGACCCACCGGCGACGATCGACGCCCAGCGGCGACGGCCGACGCCCAGTGAGCGACTGGCCGACCCGACCTGATTTTTCTTCCATCTCATTTTCTGTTTTAAAAATCATCTTCAGGTACGGGTTGCCCTATAGAGCGACCGATCGACCACGAGACAGAAATGTTGTCCAATTTTTGTCGAAAATAAAACTCAAGAAATACTCCGAAAAATTCGTAAAAACATTTTAAACCAATCGGGAGTATTTACGACAACATTAGAAATATAGTTTTGATGAAATAACACATTAATACAAAAAGTGTTGTCCGATATAAATTCCAATAAATACTCCGAAAAATTCGTAAAAACATTTTAGACCAATCGGTAGTATTAGGACAACATTTAGAAACACAGTTTCAAAGAAAGAAACCTTTGACATAAAATCATTAAAAGTGTTTGTCCAATATTATCGAAAATAAACTTGAGGAAATACTCCGAAAAATATTAAAACAATTTTAAATCATTTGGGAGTATTTGGACAACCTTTAAAACCATTGTTTTGGTATAAAAACAAAATCATCAAAATCATGATAAAACCATTTATCAAACAATCTCCCCCTTTTTGATGATTACAAACCAAAACAATTTTAACGAGGTCGATTTTGAAAACAAAACAATTTTACTGGTTAAAAATAAATATCCGTTGAGAGCAACAACATTTCGCGCAATATAAACACAAGGATGGGAGTAGAGATATTCAAACACATATAGCAAATGTTCCCCCTATCAATATGCACAATAAGAGTAATATAGAAGCAACTTCAACATAAGCTAAAATCTTAGCTTTTCGATATTGAGCTTAAGTATCAAAATCTTAAAAGCTCCCCCTGTCAAAGATACATCATTAGAACCGTATATAAGTCCATACTACAACCAATGGACCATGATTCATACATAACCATAATGCACCAAGTGGACTAAATATGATCCACAACTTATGGCTTTATGAAGCCATAGCTTATAACTTATTTTCGTTAAGCTTATCTTAGCTTTTATGAGCTAATGAGCTTATAACCTGTTTCCCCCCCTTTGGAATCATCAAAAAGGGTGTTAGCACGATAAAAATATCATATAATCATATCAAAGTGCGCAACTAAACCGATGTACCGAGCTATTTGAAAACTCATTTGATAAGCAAAACATGATCTCTATAATAATATAAGTCATTTGAAAACGAGAGAATCATGTAGGTGGTGAATTTTTCATTAAAACGTTTTATCGAACACTTGGTGGGCGTCAAAAATTGAGAAAGATATATATAGCCCTTGTAAATGAAATCAAGCCAAGTTTTTCATCACCAAATGCAATTTAACAAATATCATTCATCAACAATCAATAAGCTCATCACAAAAATATATGAATTTCATCAAGAAAAATACATATAAGCCACAAATTCAAGGGTTCAACCCAATTGAGCTAAAGAGAGTGAAATTCTTACCATTCAATCGGTGATTATGAGCAATGATGATGATAATCGAGCCTAAATACATTCAAGATATGAAATGTATGCAATAAAACAAATTTGGAGTGAAATTCGTGTGCAATTGACGAAGGGGACGGAAAATGAACAAAATAAGCCAAAATGGCTAAGTCAGGAAACAGAACCATTTTTAACCAAAAAATCGTCAAGGGCGACCGGTCATGGGCAAGGGCGACCGGTCGACGGCATGGGCGACCGGTCGGCCTTGCTCCGCTCCACCTTTGTTTTTGAATTTTGTCTCAAAATTCAAGTTTGATTCAAACCGATTTTTTGCCCCTAGGTTTTAAAAACGTGCAAAATGCAAACGTAGACCTCATTCAATATACATTATATCATGATCAAGCTCGAAATGAGATAAAATACTCGGCGGTGGGCGATTAAAAAGTCCGCGAGTTTTCCTTGAGACGGAATTAAACACATCTCAAGTTTTTGTTAAAAACTCAATCCCCTTTAAAAAAAATTGAATCTCAATATATTTAGTTCGATGATGACGAACTATATTTTGAATAATTTTCACCGGACTTGTTATCCCAAAAAATAAGAAACGTTTTAAAAGCTTTGGATGAACAAGTCATAAGAAGAAGTGCCTTATAAATATTTGAAAATTTCTTTTAACAGCACTTTAATGAGATTCGTTGGGATAATTTTTGAAGTCGAGCATATAGACATAAGTAGTGTTCTAAAAAGCGCTAGGCGCTAGTCGGGCGGCGGACAGGGGCCTAGCGCCTAGAAGGCCTAGGCGGGGACTAGGCGGAGCCTTAAATATATATACAATTTTATGAATAATTCCCATACTACATAACTGTAAAGTCTATAAATGATATTTAAATTGTTTTTGAACATATCTAATATTTAAGCTTTAAAGTTTAAAGTAATTCAACACCAATAATGTAATAAAACTATAAATCATCTAAAATACAATACATTAACAAATATTGCATTGATTTATATAATATCAAATTATCAATGGAAAGATTTCAGACCCTAAAATTTTGTTTCATTTTTTTTATTAAGAAAATTATATATATTCAATTTCACTTAAACTGAATTTTGGAGTTGTTGGTGCTACTTTCACTAGTTGGAGTCGTTTTGCTAGCATTTCAGAAAAAAATAAGGGCGCGCCTAGACCGCCTAGGCCCCGCCTAGCCCGCCTAGGAGGCGCTAGGCCGCTGGCGCCGCTGGACTGACCGCCTAGGTGGTCGCCAGGCAAAAATCCGGGCGCTGGTGGCCGCTAGCGCTAGGCCCGCCTTGCGGCCGCTGGGGATTTTTAGAACACTGGACATAAGGCATATGGAATATCGAGTCTATAGAAATAATACAAGAGAACATACCTCGAATTTGTTTGTCAACCGACATGCCTTTCTCAACCTTTGTCAATTTCTTCATTGGTTGCCATAGAGTTTGAGATGATTCTTTCTTCTTCAATGCCTAACTCCTTCAAGAGTTCTTTTGAAATATAATCATCTACTTGGCATTGATTAATTTGAAGTCCAATGATGAAATTTGAGCTCCCCCATCATGTGATACCATGCTCATCTCAAGTTCACCTACATCAACTTAGGAGAATCTCTTGCACAAAATATTCATTAGTAGTACCAAAAATATTCTCATAAATATGCACAAGTAAACAATCTTGCCCTTTTTCAAAACCAAAGAGAGTAGTATCAACTTTACCTGTAAAACCGTTTAGCAAAAATAGCTAAGTCTATCAACCGTACAAGGCCTTTAAAAACAATTTGGCCTAGAAAAATTTTAAACCCCGGAGGTTGTTTTACATAGACTTCTTCTAGAATAAAACCATTGAGAAAATTGGATTTAACATCCATTTGGTAAAGCTTGAAATTTTCTTAAAACAAAAATGGGCAAGTAAAATGCAAATAGCTACTAAGTGTGCTATGAGTGCAAATCAAAATCAATTACCTTCTTCTAGAAAATACCTTCGAGCTATTAACCTTGCCTTAGTTCGACCAATGTTGCCTTGGTCATTTAGTTTGTACCGGAATACCCTTTTTGTCTACTTCATTACTATCATCATAGGGCATCCAATTTGTCTAAGGTGTTCACAATAGAACATATACATCCAAATATTTTGAGGTAACCAATATTTGGAGTACTTCATTTCTCATCTACACAACTTAACAAACTCATTAACGGCATCGCTTATATAATCAAGAATAAAAATAGCCCAAATGTAAAAACATGTCTCAATCATTAATCACAAAATATCTTGCAAAAGAGCATAGTAGTAAGAGACACTATATATATAGACCATGAAGCAAGAAACACATACTATGCATATAGAAGATCATCAAGAGTCTAATAAATCATGCAAGTTCAAATAAGCTTAAGAAAGCTGCAAAAGGTCTCTTTTGAAATTTGAAAATCCGATAGCATATAATTGAGACCTCATTTAAAAGAAGTATTTGAACAAAAGTTGACAAAGCAAATATGTGCAATCAAATATAAAATAGTGCCTTTCAAAAAATCTAAAAATCCTCTTAATGGCACTTGTATGAAATACTATGAAAAACAAGCACATAGGCATATGGCAATACATATATCGAGTCTATAAGAGTAAGAGTAACACAAGTAAACGTACCTCGATAATTTATGTCTTTCTTGACAAAATGGCCATTTGTGAAAATATGTAAATCCTACACAATTCTTAAAACAAATCTAGCACAAATCATAATGATAAAAGTGTAGGCTAAGAGATATCACAAGTAAGCTCATACCATAAAAATTCATGATAATACACTTCAGTCTACAAAAATGCACAAAAGTTTTAAAAACATCATATAAGGTCTTCTTTTTTAAAAACAAAATTTAAAAACACAAGTATATATTAAAGACATTAATTTTAAAAATATTTAAAAACTCATTTTTCAATTAAGACACAAATAAAAACATGCATAATAACAAAATAAAATGCATATTAAATAGGGAGATACGATTTACCAATTACGTCATTTCCATGGGTTGTGTTGTTCCCATTGTTGATGGTATCTTCCCTTTTTAAAATCATCTTGTTGATGATAGCTTCTCCAATTGCTCCATTTCCAAGGATTATGTCTATCCCATTGTTGATAATGTCTCTCTTGGAAATTCATTTTTATGTTGTCTTCTCCTTTGATCGAATGGAATGGTCATTTGATGTATTATTTCGCCGGGTACCTACTATGACATTGTTTTGTGGTACCCTCAAGTGTTTGGGTCCTTTAGGATTAGCTTTGAGGCTTTTAGGTCTCCAATAATGATTAGTGCTATTTCTAGCCCGACAAGTATTAGCCGTGTGACCCTTTTTACCGCAATAGAAGCAAGTAATAATTTTTGGAGCATAATGACCAACATACAATAGGGACTTGATTTCTTTTCACATAATTAACAACACTAGGCTTATGATCAAGTCCTTGTTTCAATTTATCACAACTATGAACATCAATAATATCGGTCATTTTATCGGTACTCAAGTTGGATTTTGATAAATCATTTTTCATGCAATTAATATCCTCAACAAGAGTACTATTTTCTTTCTCAAGGTTTCTAACCTTATTAAGAGTGGTAGTGTGAGCACATGATAGTGATTCATAGGAAGTAAATAAACTATCCTTATCATTTTTCAAAATATTGAATTCTTTTTTCAAATTTTTGTACTTAACAAGCAAGCTTTGAAATTTATCTTGAAGATCATCAAAATCATTTTGCAAATCACTATAATCATTTTGAATATCATAGGAAGTAGAGGGTTTAAGACATACCTCGTTTTCTTCTTCGATGCCCATAAGACAATGTTCAACTTCTTCATAGTTGGAAGTTCTAAGAGGCTTGTTCCTTAGATTTGACATTATATCCCTTTGAGAAGTAGATGATTTTGTTTGACTCCTTTCATTTACAAATACTCCATAGATGGCTTCTAATTTTTGCCATACTTCATGTGCCGATCGAATTCCTACAATATGTTCATATTCCAAATTAGTAAATGAACAATACAAAATATTGAGAGCTTTACCGTTTAAGGAAATGATTTTCTTTTCTTCATCATTGAGCTCTTTGAAGACTTTGGAGGTGTGTGATGTATCTTTGATCGGAATGGATTCTCCATTTATGACGGTGTTCCAAATATCAAACCCGCAACCTTGTAAATAACATTCCATTCTTTCTTTCCAAAATATAAAATTTTTGGAATCAAACCGAGGTGGCTTGGTGGTGGAGGTGCCGGAAAGATGAGCTTCGTTCGTAGCCGACGATCGTTTCTCTTCACTCGCGATGTGAAACGAGCTTGCCAAAGAGTTTGGCTCTGATACCACTTGTAAGTCCAAGCGACTACGATAATCTAGAGGGGGGTGAATAGATTATCTCCATCTTTTCGATTTCGCCCTCTTTTTCAAACCAAAAGCTCAAACACAATAATAAAGGTGCGGAATGTAAACAACACACGTTGATTTATAGTAGTTCAACCCACCTAGGGCCTAATCTACTACCACCCCAGTATATTCGGGATGGATTTCAAAAAGAAAAAAGAATTTTATTAATTACCAAAATTAATACAAATTCAACTTACAACACCACCTTGAAGAGCACCACACTCTTCTTCAACACCACCTTTGAGATTACCACAATCTCACTTGAAGATTACCACAATCTCCAACGGCACCTTGTGAAGATTACCACAATCTTCAACCTTGAAGAATACCAAATTCTTCAACACCTCAACAAGAAGATTACCACAATCTTCTTACACCTAACACCTAGATCACCCAAGTGTGTTCTTACCACAAGAACACTCATAAGGATATCTTGTGTTGAATGATTACCCAAATTCAAGATTACAACTCAATAATTGATAATACAATAGAGTGCAAGTGTAATCAAGAAAAGCCTAGACCTCAAGAATGTGAAAGTGAATTGCTAGGTAAATTACAACAAGAAATAAGACAATGTAAGAACAAGTGTATTCTTGAGTGTATCTTGTTGTGTTGTAGTTTTCTCTCTTATGGTTGTGCTTTCAAATCTTTCTCTATTTATAGGAGATGATTGATACTTGATAGGCTCCTCTTGGAATCTGATTTCTACAAAAATTGCAATTAAAATTAAGATTATAGCTGTTAGAAATCAATTCCACAATTCAAGGAAAAGTTGTCTCGTTGCACAATGGTTAGAATTTTCTTTGTCAAACTTAAGAGCGGCGTCACAACACAAATAAGAGATTTGAATAACACATTGAAAATATCAACAGGCGACCGGTCGACATAAACCGACCGACCGACCTCAACTCAACCGGTCCCCTCAATCATTTTACACGGTTTCGAGTTTTTCAAATTGAAGAAACTTGCAGTGTACGGTCGACCCTGGCGACCATGACGCCGCCTGTGCGACACTGGCCGACCACTGCGATTTTTCTTCTGTCTCATTTTCTATTTTAAAAATCATCTTCAGGTATGGGTTGCCCTATAGAGCGACCGGCGACCACGAGACAGCAAATGTTGTCCAATATTTGTCGAAAATAAAACTCAAGAAATACTCCAAAAATTCGTAAAAACATTTTAAACTCGATCGGGAGTATTTAGGACAACATTAGAAATATAGTTTTGATGAAATAACACATTAATACAAAAAGTGTTGTCCGATATAAATTCCAATAAATACTCCAAAAAATTCGTAAAAACATTTTAGACCAATCGGGAGTATTAGGACAACATTTAGGAACATAGTTTCAAAGAAAGAAACCTTTGACATAAAATCATTAAAAGTGTTTGTCCAATATTATCGAAAATAAACTTGAGGAAATACTCCGGAAAATATTAAAACCATTTTAAATCATTTAGGAGTATTTGGACAACCTTTAAAACCATTGTTTTGGTATAAAAACAAAATCATCAAAATCATGATAAAACCATTTATCAAACAATTACATCTCAAGGTCCAACAATATCCGAATACAATCCATCAAAATATCTGAATTTAAACTTACAGTCCAAACTAAAACAGAACGAAGGAGTTCAACAATAACAAAAGCAAATAAAATGTCGCTCGACATCAATGATTATAGGAACTAGTACGACAGACGGAGCACGGAATTCAGTCTGTGGTAGGTTCAACGTCTTCAACGTACTCCTCATCTAAAGGTTAGAAAACATGAGGGGATGAGACAGAAATCTCAGTGGATGGGGTGATCGTGTGAGAGTGCGGCGATGTATATAGTTAATGCGAGAAAACGGTCGTATGAAAATGCGTGAGGTATGATGTATGTTTTCACACATAGTCCACAAGCGTCGTGATAAATATATATTAAGTAATATACTTATACAGTTTAAGAAATAGTTCGTGGTCACACAAACACTATGATTCAGGCAAGACAGGTAGGATTAAGTACTAAATGTAATGCCAATCCTATGCAAACGAGTAAAGGTTGCGTACGGATTTGTAGCACCAACCAATGCAATACAAGTAGCGGTTGGGTACAAATTTGTAGCGCCAAACAATCGGGTCCGATTAACTCCGAAATCGTGTGAATCAGACAGCGATTCCTTCGTTCTTCCTTGTAATTCCCCGTTCAAGATGGTCCAAGACCTGTCACCTTATCGCTCCATAGGTAAAGACAAAATCCACATTGGAGCTTGCAAGGCTCGGATTCATCATAATCATGATTATACCTCAAGTACTACGACCCGCTTCCCTTGGACAAACTTCGTCCCTCAGTTGCGGGATTAGGACAATGGGGCCAGAGAGTGGAATAGCAGCCGAGTTGCCTGGTTTCATCCCCGACGTATCCATTCCGACTGTGAGATTGACACACCAAGTTGACTCAGACAGGAAAGTAAGTACACGTTCAGGTATTCAGCCAGGCAGTCGAGTATTATTGATTTAGGGGAGTATTTTTGGAAAATTTCGAAAAATCGCGAGTGGCAATTATGGTGATTGTAGAGTTATTTGGATGAAGATAATTATCGGGAGGATAGGTAATCTTCGATATCTTGAAATATGAGGTGGAATATAAGTCTCGTTATAGATTTGAAATCGCAAGACGAGGAAGTCGCCCCGCGATCATGTATTATTCGGTCAAGACGATCCGATAAAACAAGGGATTTTTGAGAAAATAAAATATTTTTAATTCATTATTAAAGTCATAGAGTCCAGGGCTGTTTCTTTTAAAAGAAAAAAATAATTTGAGTTAGGTCCTTGTTAAAAAGAAAATTTACAATTAGCCCCGTTTTGTAAAAATCACTACTTTTGGGGTTAAAAGTTAAATAAATAAATGTCCCGACCTTGAAAAATTATGAGGTCAGTTTATAAATTCTCTAAATTGTTCCGAGATTCAGGTTTTTAAAGTTTGGAGGTCGAGGTTTTATAAAATTCTCACATTGGCCCCAAATTTGTTAAAACTGTCATTTCGGGCTCTAAGTTTAAAATAATTGGAACTCACAAACCGGAAGGACTTTTAATGTGATTCCAGTTGTAAAATGTCACTAAGGTCAGTGGGATATTGAGACAAAAGCAGTTTAAAAAAAAAGCAAGTATAGGTCACTTAACGTTTGAAAATCTCATTTTTGTCCCATTTTGAAATAATTGCCTTTAAGGCTTTTAGGGGTCCAATTGTTATGAAATTTGAACCTTGGGTCCAAGATATAATTATGTTATAGTTAAATTAGTATTTCTAGGTGCATGGACTGCATAAGTCCTGGAAATTGTATTTTGGTCCTCAAGTTTAATTTTTTTCAATTTGGTCCCTCAATTTTTATAAAATTACTTTCCAAGCTCTAAACACTTGGATTTTTGGAATACACTTAAAATATGTTATTTCCAGTCCCTTAAGAGTTAAAATTTCAAATTTTAAAATTAGGGTCTAGTACAGTTTCGAAAATTGCAAAATAGCCCTTAAACTTCTAAAATTTTACAATCCAGTCCTTGGGCTTTTAAGGGTTGATTTTATTTATCTAAAAACTATTAAAACTTTATTAAAATGTCAAAACATGTTTTTTGAACCTGAGTTCAGTCCCAAAAATCGAAAATTACAGAGGGGTCCCTTAAGATTTATTTTCTTGCAATTAAGTCCACCAACTTTCCATTTTTGCATTTTAAGTCCAAAAGTTGAAATTTAATCAATTATGTTCGACTTGTCCAGGTTATAAATCAATCAAAACATAGATTTTGAGAGTCATACACATACATATCCTTCTCGTACAAAATTTCCTCAAGCATAACAATAAATTGTACATGTATGCCCTAGCTATTTTTCGATAAATTGCATTTTTTAGCAACACTTGAGAATACTACATGCATTTTTAAGTAAAACGCCTAGAAGTTGAAAGGATTTTCCACCCACCTTAAAGATTGATTTGTTGGTGAAAAAATGGAATAAATCACTCTTGATGAAGAAAGTGACTTAGGTCAGCCCCTAAGTCAAGGAATATCAAAAAATATAGGAGTTAGAAAAATGAGGTTAAAAATTTAAGGAGAAGAAGAAGATGGTGAGAAATTGGAAGTACTACACTTACCTTGTGTAGTGAGTAAAGTGCGACTAGTAATGGCTTCAAAATGTAAGATTTTGGTCACCCTTAATAACAACCTTCAAGGTCAGCCCCTAAAACTCCAAAAATGAAAATGGAGTGTCAAAATTTGAAAAATCTCATTTCTTACCTTATAGTCTAACTTCTTCACATATTCTTCTTCAAAATGACCTCAAGTCTCTTAATATCCTCAAATGATTTTCTATGTATACCTCAAAATCAAAAATCAAACTTAATTAGAAGGTGAAAGAGATGAGTTAGGTGATATCAAAAATGGGTAGAAAATAAATTTTTCCTTACTGTAGTAGTGATGGTTCGAATTTTTTGAAGGAGTAGGGAGATGAATTCTTGAAATTTTGGCTAAGTGTTTGAAGGTTTGAAGAAGAGTATGTAGAGAGAGGTAGGAGGATTGTTTTAGAGAGATGTAAGAAGATTCAAGGCTTGAAGAGATGAATGTTGGTGAAATGAAAAATGAACCAATTTTTAGTCCTCTAAGGCCATATGGTCGTCCATGAGAGAGGGGGAGGAGACAAAATTTTTGTCTTGTTTGGTTAGATGATAAGTTAGGGTAATAATTGAGGAAATTAGGGAGTAAAGTAATACCTATGCGACTATATTAGAGACAATTGGCCAAAAGTCATGTTTTAGGGGGGATTTAAATTTGTGTCTTTTTGACTAATTGGGTGGTTGAATTTGTAGGATAATTCTAAGATATATGTTTGAATTAATGGTGTAGTAATACACAAGATGAATACATAAGGTGTATGTGTACAAGAGTTGGGAGATATTTCTACCCTAAAAATTCCCATCATGGTCGTCCCCCTTAAGGGTATTTGTGGTAATTCCATATTTTTTTGTCCCAAATTTGATGATAATAGATGAATAATATCAATCTCCAAAATAATTAGTGATTTCCTTGATCACTTATAAGTCTCATGATCACTTATTCTAAATCGAATTCTTGATTCTATAAGGTATAAATCTCTAAAATAAATAGTCTCTTAAAATTCTAAGGTGACTAATGATACACAAATAATAATAATGATGATCGATCAAGTGATCATTAATGCAAAATAGAATTAATAAATAATTATGATCACAAGTAATAAATGAAAGAAATTAAATGCAAATTATATTTATCATTAATATTTACCCGTCAAAGCGACGCGGTAAAATAGTCAAATTAATACAAGGACGATACGTGAAACAAGTACATGTTCGAATAAAAATCGAGGGCTTCACAATATGTCAATTATAATATTTCATATTAATACATTTTTACAGAGTATTTACACTTAGCTTGCATTCTCAAAATTAGACAGACATACACATATACATCCTAACAGAATTTGAATTTACAATAGAAATGATTAGAAAGATAATACGTGACCTTTTGGATACATAAGTATCTTAATTTTTCTATTAATTTTTACCTTCTCTATTTTCAGCTAAAGATAAGAAAGGCCAACCTACTGGAAAATATAATCTGTTTTTCAGGTATATGTGAAGCTACATATTCTTCGTCTTAAATAATGTATATATATTTTTAATTGTGCTAACATATTCCTAAAAAAAAAAATTTATGTTAACAAAAAAAGTAGACTGGAACCTAAGGGTGCGATTGGATATACTTTCATTTTGAAAATTTTCATTTTGCTAGAGAATAGTAGTGGAAAAAAATTTGGGAGAAAAAAGAAGAATTTTGAGAGTGTGATTGGATGTGAGATGAAAAAGTAATGATGAAAGTTGATTTGATGTGAAAATAGTAAAATAATGATTGGATGTGATTGGTAGTTAAAAATATGTGAGTGAATGAATAGTGAAGTTTATAGGATAATGTGTAATAATGATTAGTTTTTTTGTGAAAAAATGTGTAGATGTGATTGGTGAAAGAAAAAGTGAGAAAAAGTGAAAGTGAGAGAATAGTATATTTTCTGAAAATTTTCATAAACAATCGCATGTTTAGTCAAAAACAATTCCCCAGCGGAACGAAAATGTATTTTCACTCACATCCAATCGCAGCCTAAGCAATTAGAATTGCAGATAAATTTCAAAATCATGTATATGCATTTCCATACATTATAAAACAAAAATAACAAAATATTTAAAACAACTGACCTTTTGATGAACATTATTATCTTGCGCTTGTTTGAAACTGCGAAAAATATGTGGAAGACATTTATATAAGCATGATGGACATAAAAATTTGTATTAATTTTTTTCTTTGGAATTGTGAAATTATTCATTCCACACAAAATATCTTGGAACATGCGAAATTATTATACATCAGCTATTATTATGTGTATAATATCAGTTAGTGTCTGTGGGTGTCAAGTTTTTCTTTTTTCTTTTTTCTTTTATGCTGCCCAAGGTCATGAAATTAAATGAGTTGTTTATTCTTAGGTAGTCAATAGTTGTATTTCAACTAAGGATGTTGTCCCTGCAGACTTATTGCTAAGATTATGTTATGTATATAGACATGTATTATTGAAATATATTTATTAAAATAAATGATAGTAGTTATATATTACGTGAAAGTTTGATTTATTATTTAATTTGAATGGGAAGATTATATTAGTTTGGTTTATTATTAAACATTATCAATAGTCAATGTTTTGTTTGATTAAAAATATTTATTGAAATTAAAATCTGGGTTACTTTTTCTTTTCGACTTGTAACAGAAATTTATATATTTTTTGGAATGATTGGAAGTCATTTTTTGGGATTCGAATTTTATACTATATCAATGATGGTAGGATTATATTAGAAATATGCCTAAAGGTATAGAATTCAGTTTAGAAATATAAAAAATCCAATTTGATTTGTGTGAAACCACAACATCACAATTCAGAATATAAAAAATATTTGTGTATCACTCATCTTGGTCAAATAATTATTTATCCTTTGTATTTTGACATATTTTTTATTAGAATAGTGAGATGTGATTTAATATGATTGCTAATGAAGTTTTATAATATCCAGATTTTGAAACTTATGCATTCGTTCATTATGTTTTATAGTTTTTTTATTATTTTAATTTATGTGAAATGTTTTGACGGGAGCTATTGTTGTTGCCCTCTTCAAATCCATTAGTTTAGCACTAATAGCTAGCCCCAGCCCCCTGCTATAACTTGTATGTTTAATAAAATCTTAGGTGGAAATTTATTATTCAAAGTAAATTAGTTTTCTTATTTTTTCGAAATTTTCGATGGTCTAATAAATGGAGATAGAACACAAATGAGCAACTTTAACATGGGAAAAAAGAGAGGGCATAAGCGACAAATAGATATGTTGCTCATTTTTCTACACTTTTTCATCCATTTTTCACCTATGGATCTTTTCCTCAACTTTCTTGACATTTTTGCACTTGGTAAAGGCTAATGAGCTGACAAATAACTCATGTGGGAAGCCAAAAGGGAGATACCCATTCTTTAGCACATGTAATAGTAAACTTTTCTTGAACATTCTCTCTAGATCTAATATTTTTTCTTGTGTTTGTTCCTCATTTTTGGAGGATTTGATGTTGAGAAGAAGATGTTGGCTCTTGGTTGAGGAATAATTCTTGCTCTGTATTTTACCATTGAAGGATAATTGCAACTTGAATAATGTGTAAGAATTCTTCCACCTTCTTGGTTGATATTCAATTATCTTTTGATCTTCATTACTATTGTGATAATATTAGCTTATGATTATATTCTTTTATTCAATTACATTGATGGATTTATCTTCAAGCATGAACTAACTCCCATGTTCTAAAACTTAGGATGATTTGAGTCATATTAATAAGCATGAATATCGATTGATTAATTATGTCTTGTCTAATTGAGTTGTTTTAATCTATAATTAATTATTTGGCCAACTCTTGATTCTAGGTAATAACTGAGATCGATAGATGATATTATTACCAGAACAAATTCAATTAGGGGTTAGATATAAATCAGAGATATATTATCTAACTTGGTTAATTAATTTGGTAAATTAAGATTTTCTAAGTCTAGATCTGTGAATACGAAAGTTATCAGATTTAGCCGTAGTCTATATATGTTTGCTTAATTAGTTGATTGCACAATCAATTGATCAATATGCCACTTAGGAATTTGAGTAGTCTAATCCGAAGCTCTAGACGTTTCTCCACATATTTTTATCTGATTTTATTTGTGCTTTGTTTAGAATAATTCTTTGTTCATTCTTAGTTTACTAAATCAATCCTGACAAAATTGATTAGAGTGTTTAGGATCTTATTTTTATCCATTGTGACACATATAATATTTATCGGCTAAGTCTTCTTTGAGAGATGATTTTGGTTAACTTGCTACTCTATAATTGATCTCGTACTCTTGCGTACATCGCTAGATTAATTTGGGTGGTTATTGGTCTATCAAAATTTTAGCATTGTTGCGGGGGAAGGCTTTAGGCGTAAGAATTATTAACTTTGTTTTCCATATTTCTAGATTAAGATTTATTTTTCTTAGTTCACTTTTCTTTCACATGTGCTTTTAATCTGCTTTTCTAGTGTTGTTATGCAAAAATGCAGAAATCTTGGAGCAGAACTCGTGCCTTTCGTAGATGACATCCATCGGGTTCCAAAATGCCCAAGGGACGAAGTCGACGACTCTTCCAAAAGTAGAAAAAGTGCTAAGGAGTTTCTAGAACAAGTTCTAAAGGATGAAACAGAAGAATAAGCACGGGAAATGGCTAACAATCCAGATCTACCACAACGATTTATGAATGATTTAGCTAGACGGCTAGACCAATCATTGGAACGACAACTCCGTGTATTCGATTGGAGGAGGCAACCCAGAATTACGAGCTTAAAACAATCCATTTCAATTAGTTGCATATTTTTATGGGATACCAAACAAAGTTCTTCTTAACTTCATTCGTGAGATTCATGCTGTCATATTCAAACATTCCCTCTAGAAGGGTTGAATGAAGATCAATCGAAGATGAGATGTTTTCCATATATTTTGAAAGATCGGACAAAGACTTGGCTTATGACTTTGTTTCACGCCCCAAATGCGACGCAACAACGATCAATCACTTAAATAGAAATAATTCAACAGTCTAAACCAATGATACAAAACTCCAAGTGAAATAGAGTCTAATGCAGCGGAATAAAATACACACAAGTACGAATTACATCTCAAGGACCGACAATATCCGAATACAATCCATCAAAATATCCAAATTTAAACTTACAGTCCAAACTAAAACAGAACGAAGGAGATCAACAATAACAAAAGCAAAGAAAATGTCGCTCGACATCAATGATTATAGGAACTAGTACGACATGCGGAGCATGGGATTCAGTCTGTGGTAGGTTCGACGTCTTCAACGTACTCCTCATCTAAAGGTTAGAAAACAGGAGGGGATGAGACAAAAATCTCAGTGGATGGGGTGATCGTGTGAGAGTATGACGATGTATATAGTTAATGCGAGAAAACGGTCATATGAAAACGCATGAGATATGATGCATGTTTTCACACATAGTCACAAGTGTCGTGATAAATATATATTAAGTAATATACTTATATATTTTAAGAAATAGTTCGTGGTCACACAAGCACTATGATTCATGCAACACAAGTAGGATTGCGTACTGAATGTAACGCCAATCCTATGCAAACGAGTAAAGGTTGTGTACGGATTTGTAGCACCAACCAATGCAATACAAGTGCGCTTGATTCGCACGGTTTGTAGCGACAACCAATCGGGTCCGATTAACTTTAATCGTGTGGATCGGGATAAACGATTCCTTCGTTCTTCCTTGTAATTCCCGTTCAAGATGGTCCAAGACCCGTCACCTTATCGCTCCATGGCAAAGACAAAATCCACATTGAGCTTGCAAGGCTCGGATTCGTCGTCATAATCATAATTATACCTCAAGTACTATGACTCGCTTCCCTTGGACAAACTCCGTCCCTTAGTTGCGGGATTAGGACGATGGGGCCAGAGAGTGGAATAGAAGTCGAGCTTCCCGGTTCCATCCCCGACGTATCCATTCCGATTGTGAGCTCGACGCACCAAGTCGACTTAGACGGAAAGTAAGTACACACGTTCGGGTAGTCAACCAGCAATGAGTATTATTGATTCAGGGAAGCATTTTAGGAAAGTTTTCGAGAACTTTGCGCGAGGGTAGGTAATCTTCGATATTTTGAAAGATTAGGTGGAACATAAGTCCCACTATAGATTTGAAATCGCAAGAAGAGGAAGTTGCCCCGCGATCGTGTATTATTCGGTCAAGACGATCCGATAAGACAAGGGATTTTTGAGAAAATAAAATATTTTTTTAATTCATTATTAAAGTCAGAGAGTCCATGGCTGTTTCTTCAAAATAAAAAATAATTCGAGTTTTTATAAAATTCTCACATTGGCCCCAAATTTGTTAAAATTGTTATTTCGGGCTCTAAGTTTAAAATAATTGGAACTCACAAATCGGAAGGGCTTTTAATGTGATTCCAGTTGTAAAATGTCACTAAGGTCAGTGAGATATTGGGACAAAAGCAGTTTTTAAAAGAAGCAAGTATAGGTCCCTTAACTTTTGAAAATCTCATTTTTGTCCCATTTTGAAATAATTGCCTTTAAGGCTTTTAGGGGTCCAATTGTTATGAAATTTGAACCTTGGGTCCAAAATATAATTATGTTATATTTAAATTAGTATTTCCATGTGCATGGACTGCATAAGTCCTGGAAATTTCATTTTGGTCCTCCATTTTAATCTTTTTCAATTTGGTCCCTCAAGTTTTATAAATTACTTTCCAAGATCTAAACACTTGGATTTTTGGAATACACTTAAAATATGTTATTTCCAGTCCCTTAAAGAGTTAAAATTTCAAATTTTAAAATTAGGGTCTGGTACAGTTTCAAAAATTACAAAATAGCCCTTAAACTTCTAAAATTTTACAATCTAGTCCTTGGGCTTTTAAGGGTTGATTTTATTTATCTAAAAACTCTTAAAATTTATTAAAATGACAAAATATAATTTTTGAACCTGAGTTCAGTCCCAAAAATCGAAAATTACAGAGGGGTCCTTTTAGTTTTATTTTCTTGCAATTAAGTCCACCAACTTTCCATTTTTGCATTTTAAGTACAAAAGTTGAAATTTAATCAATTATGCTCGACTTGTCCAGGTTATAAATCATTCAAAATATAGATCTCAAGAGTCATACACATACATATCCTTCTCATACAAAATTTCATCAAGTATAACAATAAAGTGTACATGTATGCCCTATTTTTCGATAAATCGCATTTTTGAGCAACACTTGAGAATTTTCCAACTTGATACAAGAAAATAGCATTCAATACATAATATATATCACAAGTGCTCAAAATCAAAATACTACATGCATTTTTAAGTAAAACGCCTAGAAGTTGAAAGGATTTTTACCCACCTTAAAGATTGATTTGTTGGTGAAAAAATGGAATAAATTACTCTTGATGAAGAAGTGACTTAGGTCAGCCCCTAAGTCAAGGAATATCAAAAAATATAGGAGTTAGAAAAATGAGGTTAAAAATTTAAGTAGAAGAAGAAGATGGTGAGAAATTGGAAGTACTACACTTACCTTGTGTAGTGAGTAAAGTGCGACTAGTAATGGCCTCAAAATGTAAGATTTTGGTCACCCTCAATAACAACCTTCAAGGTCAGCCCCTAAAACTCCAAAAATAAAAATGGAGTGTCAAAATTTGGAAAATAGAAAGAGAAGGAGAAAATGTACTAAAATCCCATTTCTTACCTTATAGTCCAACTTCTTCACAATTTCTTCTTCTAGATGACTTCAAGTCTCTTAATATCTTCAAATGGTCTTCTAAGTATACCTAAAAATCAAAAATCAAACTTAAATTAGGTGGTGGAAGAGATGAGTTAGGTGATATCAAAAATGGATTGAAAAATAAATTTTCTTACCTTTGGAGTGGTAGGTTCGAATTCTTGCTAGTAGAAGTGAAAGATTTCTTGAATTTTGTTAAGTGTTGGTGATTGAGAGGATTAGAAGAGTGATAGGATGAAAATGAATTTTGTCCTCTCTTGAAACCATGTTAGTCGAAAATAAGGTATGAAATATAATTATTTTTTTTATTTAATAATTATGTAAAGTAAAGTTGGGGGAAAAAAATGAAATTATTCCCTCCTAATCTTGCTATGGCCGAAAGTTGGTGCAAGTAGGAAGATACTTTTATTATTTTGGTGGTCAAATTATAAATTGGTAATAATTGGAGATAAAAAAGTTGATTTCCCCCTTTTTCATGTTATAGCCGTCCAATATTCACAAGCACACACTAGCACCTTTTTTTTTATTCTTTTGTTTTGTTTGTTGTCTTGTGTGAGATGGGAGGTAATATGATGTGTAATGTGTATTGAGTGAGATGAGTTGTGTATAAAAAAGGAAGTCTAAAAAAATAAAAGGATAGGAAATGTATATAATTTAATGGAGGTGTATAAATAAAATAAAGTTGAAAAGAGTAGAATTTTATAATTGAATGGAATGGTCAAATGCTTCCTTGTCTACCTCCCCATGTGGACGTCCATGGTAGTCTTATTACTAAAAAAAAATATTTTGTCCCAGAATTAATGATAATAGATGAATAATATCAATCTTCAAAATAATTAGTGATTTTCTTGATCACTTATAAGTCTCATGATTACTTATTCTAAATCGAATTCTTAATTCTATAAGGTATAAATCTCTAAAATAAATAGTCTCTTAAAATTTTAAGGTGACTAATAGATACACAAATAATAATAATGATGATTGATCAAGTGATCATTAATGCGAAATAGAATTAATAAATAATTATGATCACAAGTAATAAATAAAAGAAATTAAATGCAAATTATATTTATCATGAATATTTACCCGTCAAAGCGACGCGGTAAAATATTCAAATTAATACAAGGACGATACGTAAAACAAGTACATGTTCGAATAAAAATCGAGGGCTTCACATTCTCCCCTCCTTAAAAGAATTTGGTCCCCAAATTCTCTTCAGAATAGCTCTGAATATTGATTCCTCATGTCTTCTTCCATCTCCCATGTTGCGTCTTCGTCTCGGTTGTGGTTTCACCATACAACTTTAACCATCGGGAATCTATTGCGCAACGAATCGACGATTCTGGTCAATGATCCGGGATTGGTTCCTGTAAGATAAATTTTCCATCGTAGAGGAGGAGCATCACGTGATAATATGCTCGGGATCCTGGTTGATACATTTTCAATCTCGATACATGGAATACATCGTGCATTCTCGCATACTGTGTCGGTAACTCGAGTCGGTAAGCCAACTTCCCGATCCTCTGCAAAATCTTGTAAGGTCCAATATATCTCGGACTTAGCTTGCCTCTCTTCTTTGGATTGATCAATCCTTTTCGTGGTAAGAGTCTGAGAAATACTTCATCTTCGGCTTCAAATTCCAAGTCCTTTCTCCTCTTGTCCGCGTAACTCTTTTGGCGGCTACGAGTCTTGCGGATCCGTTCCTTGATCAACTTGACCTTCTCCATGGCCTTCTCGAACTAAGTCGACCTTTGGAATCGATGGTGACTTTCGTTTCTCTTTTGGAGTCCATTGGTCATCAATCTCCCAGTGTAGTGGGGATCTACACTTCCGGCCATACAAGGCTTCGTAGGGTGCCATCTCAATTGTGGCATGATAGCTGTTATTATAGGCGAACTCGGCCAATGGTAAGTGCGAATCCCAACTTCCTTGGAAGTCTAATGTGCATGCTCGCAGCATGTCTTCCAGGGTTTGAATCGTTCACTCAGACTGGCCATCAATTTGTGGATGTGCTATTGTGCTGAAACTTAGCGAGGTACCCAATTCCTTATGTAAGCATTTACAGAATCTGGAGACTGTTAGGAAATTTATTGTTTAGATTTTGATGAATGCCATGTAAAACTTAGAATAGGAAGTTGGCACCCCATTTTTTGTTGTAAACTGCAATGTAATAAATAAGGGCTGGTCAAGCCAAGTTTAAGTCGATTATGCCCAAACATGTAGGAAGACAATGGAGACTAGAAGGAAGACTCACGCGAGACACCGAGTATGGCAAAGAAGAGAAGACGAGAACTCTCTTGAAGGAGCACTGAGATGTAGGTGAGTGGAGTATCGGTCAAGTCAACTCAAGAAAAGCCAAGTCTCAAGTTGAAGTGACGGAAGAGTCATCCAATGATTGGAAGGCGACTCTAAGTCACCTGGGGAAAGCAAGGAAATGCAAATCAAGTCGAGATAATCAAAAAGATCTCATTTGCGTAAATCAAGAGAATTACCTAAGAAAGTAATATCTCCATGCTACCTTTCTCGTGCTTAGTCCTTGCGTACAAAAGGAATAAACCAATGGGAAACACTACACCATGTCGAACTCGAAAAGGTGAAGAACAATTCATACGAGGAAATGGCAATTCCAAGGATCGCAACAAGACAAGCCTAACGACGCAAGTGACTTTCAAAAATAAGCCTATCTCTTCAACGGCAGATTTTTGAAAGATCACTATAAAAGTCTAAGGAATGACTTTGAGAGAAAAAAGACCCAGAACCACAAACGTTCAAGTAATTATTAGAACCAGTAAACCCGAAATATTCTCAAGTTATTAAACGCTCGATCCTCAAGCCTACACTACGAAGAACATCAATCCAACACTCACCCGTGAAGGAAAGATAACTTCTATCAGTTGAAGAGGAAATTCGAAAAATCAAGGGCGGGTCTACATTCCTCGAAGGATTGTAGGAAGGCTTCGTGATCAAATCCAAAGAGCTTGAGCAAGTGGGTCGTAGTAGCAAGGCAAACCCCGCCTGAAGAAGAGCCGAGTCGCACGAGAAGCCGTGAGTGATCAAGGCGTCTCCAGATCGAGTCCTAAAGGATCAAGTCACCGTGTGATCAAGACTTGTATCCGGATTACCACTTTGTATACTTGATCAATACCTAGTGGATTCCTCCGGGAGTTGGAGAAGGGAGGAGTAGAAGAATTACCCCATCTTCGAACCTCTATAAAAATCTTATTATGTCATTTACATTTCAAGACTTTAATTCTTGCATCATATTTGTTTATTTCTCATGACATATTTGCTATACATTAGATAATCTCTAAGTACTAAATCAAGCTCTAAATCTCTACTTAACCAAACTTAAGGGTGTTAAGTCTTCCAATAAAAACAAACCACGCTTAAGTTAATTTAGACTTAATAAATTGAGTTATTCCATCAACAAATTCGGTTGAGTCCGTTGAGAGACTAACTCTCTCGATTAACTAAATTGGCTATCCACCAAGGACACAAAATTGCAGTAGTATCAACTCAATTTTTAAAAAGACTAAATCAAAAATTTGGTAAGGTTTATTCAACCCCCTTCTAAACCTTACACTTACACCCCTTGGGACCTACAGTGGTATCGGAGCGGTTGGTTCATTGAGCCTTCCGCACTAGTTCTTGAACTAGATCTCCAAACTTTTCAAAGTCCGCTTTAGTACTTAAACTTTCAAAACTCGCTTTATCATTAAAATTTATTATCATGGAAGCAAATTTGACACGCATCCCTATGTTCACAATTGAAGAATTTGATGATTGGAAAATTCGTATGCAGGCTCATCTATCAAAGATTACATGATGAGATGTGGATAGTGATAGAAGATGGGCCACCGCAAATATTAAAGGTGAACACAAATTTGTAAGAAGAGTTGCACACAAAGGAGAAGAGGATGTTGCTCCTGCACCACCCATGGTTGAAAAACCAAGAACGAATGTACAAATGATGACAAAAAAAGATACAACCTGGACAATGTAGCCAAGGACATCCTTTACAAAACCTTGGACAAAGCCATGTTCAATAAAGTCAAATCATGCAAAACGGCTAAAGAAATGGGGACAAGCTAACATTGATTTGTGAAGGCTCGTGAGCAAATCAAAGAAAACAAATTATCAAAATGTCGTCTGAAAATTTGAGAACTTCAAAATGATCTCGGAGAAAACCTGGATCAACCGGATGCTCGGTTCACGTAAATCACCAACGAGCTATCCGCACTTGGAAAGGAATATACACGGAAGAAATGTGTATGAAGATCCTAAAAAGTCTTCCAAATTAATGGGAAATGAAAGTCATGGCACTAAGACATTCCATGGACCTATCAAAGACATCCAACCATGAACTATTCTCAAACCTCAAAGCCTACGAGTTTGAGCCGAGAAGAAAAGACCAGGAAGAGACAGTTGTACCCAAAACAAACGCTCTAATTGTTAAAGATGGGAAGAGAGCCGAGGTCAAAAAAGTCATTGATCCGGAATAAATAGCCCCGATGGTTAAAAGGTTCAACAAGTTCTTCAATAAGAACCACAAGAGAGGCAAGGGCGAATCTTCCAGAAGAAGACACTCGGCTCCTCCAAGTCAAGGAAGATAGGCCAACCAAGAGAACATATCATCAAAAAGTCAATATCAAAGTGGTGACAATCCAAGAATGGAAAGAGTTGATCAAAAGGTTGAATATCTATCTTTGAACTCAGACAACCAGGTCACTATGCCATTGATCGCCCATATCCTCGTAGTCAACAAATACAAGAATGAAGAAGAAAGAAAGGTCTTGAGAGAAAGAAGACAATAAAAGAAAAAGGCAATGATGGTCAGCAGAGATCGGCCGAGACAAAGTCAAGAGAAACAATGATTCGAGAGCGGTGGAAGTGACTACTCAAGTGACTCGAAGAAGAAGCCCGATCTCGCTTGATGGCCAAAGAACAAGATCAACTCCGACCAAGAAGATGAGGTACACTCTAACTCATCAAACTCGTATTCTAGTGATAGTGATTGTGACACACACACTTTATCACCCACTAATCTTTATGATTCATTAGGCAAAATGATGAAAGATTTTGAACACATTAAATCATCACACACACTATTAAATGAGGAAAACAAATTTACTCAAGAGCCAAAACTCAAAGTCGACTAAGGAGTTGAGTACTCTAAGTCAAATAGTGATGAGAATGAAAGTTTAAAGGCCGAAAATGCTAAGTTAATAGCAGAAATAGTTGCCATAGAAAAGAGGGAGAATGACCTCAAAAATGTTATTGCCTCATTCACTAAGGCATCTAAATCATTGGATGATCTTATTATGAGTCAAAGAGAATGTGGAGACAAGACAGGCTTAGATTTAATTCCTCTGTGCTATGTCAAACCTCAAAAGTAATTTTGGAAAAAGTATCTTCAAGCAATGAAGAGTCAAAAATCCAAAACTCTAAATGGTACACACACATTCACTTCAAAGCACAATTACAAGCAAACTGGCCTTGGTTATAAAGGAAAAGGAAAACTGACCCGATTGAGTGCGCTGAAAGACAAAGAAAGAGATTCATCGAGTTCCTCAAAAACTCCAAAAAAAATACTCTATAAAGAAGAAACAAAGCTACCAAAAACCCTTAAAATCTATAAAAGAAATACATATGATGGGAATGGTAGAAAATATCCAAGCCAAGCGATTGGAATGATGTGAACTATCGATAGACTTATGGAATATAAGCCCAAATGGCAAAGGCCCGAACTCAAGAAAGGTCATTCCAAAAGTATAAGAACTTTCATCAAAGACACATATGCACCTAGGCACTACACTCGGAGAGACACCACAATTACCCAAAGAAGACGATTGCTAAAACTTATACACAGCATACAGACAAAAGAGACAAATTGTATGAACCTAAAATCCCCAAGCAATTTGCCAAGATTAATTATGATTATGGCATCGATAGATGGCAACCCCTTAGAGTCAAATCATTTGGCTATAAGTTGGTTGGATCATCTTACAATTCTAACCCCTCGGGACCCGGACAAATATGGGTACCTAAAACTTAATTTCCTTGATTGCGGAGTTCAAGGAATGTGAAA
Source organism: Rehmannia glutinosa (assembly GCA_016081115.2). Lineage (NCBI taxonomy): Eukaryota > Viridiplantae > Streptophyta > Magnoliopsida > Lamiales > Orobanchaceae > Rehmannia > Rehmannia glutinosa. The sequence goes on along the minus strand of CM071929.1, from coordinate 41,883,115 downwards.
AGCCAAGAACCTGGTACATGGATAGTGGTTGTTCGGACATATGACATGAAACAAGAAAAATCTGTCAAAATTCAAGGAAGTTAAAGGAGCAAAAGTCATATTTGGAGGAAATGAAGCTCTAGGTGAAATTAGAGGCATTGGATCCATCAAGAGGAACGGATTAGAAATCACGAGATGTTGCATATGTCGAAGGACTCAACTTCAATTTACTAAGCATCGCCAACTCGTGACAAGGGTTATAATGTTGGATTTAACACGGGTATATGCCAAATCAAGGATACTTGAATCGAATGAAGTTGTGTTGCAAGGATGCGAGACAAAAGAACATGTATATAGTAGATTGGTCAACCGCTACACACACGCACTGTCTATTAGCAAAGAGTACAAATTTGATCAAGTTGGGTTGTGGCACAAAAAAGTCGAGTCACCTTAATTTCAAAGCGATTAACAAGCTTGCAAGAAGTAATCTTGTGGAAGGACTTCCGCACTCGAAGATATCAAGAAGGAGAGTATATGTGATGCATTTGAGAAGGAAAACAAATCAAATCTTCATTCAAAGAAAAGACATGTCCATCTTCAACAAGAGTATTGCATCCGCTACATATGGATCTATTTGGCCCAAAGGGAACCAAACAAAGATAAGTGGAAAGAAATACACCTTGGTGGTAGTAGATGACTACTCAAGATATACATGGACAATATTCATGTGTAAGAAGAAAGAAACTCTCTGAAACTACCATAGGCGATGAAGAGGATTCAAAATGAGAAGAGCCAAACCATTATCAAAATAAGATCGAGACAGGAACCGAGTTTGTCTATTGTATTGAAAATGGTATTGGTCATGAACTATCTCTGCAAAGGACTCCACAAAGAATGGAGTTGCGAGAAAGAAGGAACAAAACTCTCAAAGAAGCGGCAAGGACCATGTTAGTCAAGGGGTTACCAAAAAGATTTTGGGTCAAGCAATCAACACAACTTGCTACACTCAAAACAGATGTATGATAAACAGACAAATGACAAAGACTCCCTATGAGATTTGGATCGAAGAAAACCAAATGTTGCATATTTTAGAATATTTGGATGTAAATGCTTCATCCACAACAATGGCAAAGACAATCTAAAGGCCTTCGATGCTAAAGTCGATGAAGGTATCTTCTTAGGGATACTTAGCCGAAAGCAAAGCCTACAGAGTACTCAACAAAAAGACTATGGTTGCAGAGGAATCCATTCATGTGGTATTCGATGAGCCAAATGTAAATGGAGAAGATATTGAAGAATCGGTGACAAGTCAATCATCCAAACACACAGAAAAATCCCTATCTTTGAAACCTGGAATTGTAAACTCATAAGAAGATGAGATAGCCGAATCTCAAAAACAATGGAAAATTTGCAGCTAAGTGACTACGAGAGAGCCGATCAAAGCAACACAAAACTGCTAGACGATCGAACCCAACTAACTTACTTCAACTTTGATGTAAGATGGTGAAAGACCATCCACCGAGAACTTGTCATTGGAGATATAAGAGAAGGTGTCAAAACAAGATCCGTAACTCAACAAGAAGCTATGTTCACATGCTTCATCTCGCAAATAGATCCCAAAGATGTGTTACAAGCATTGGATGACACACATTGGATTCAAGCTATGCAAGAAGAATCAAATCGCTTTGAAAGAAATAAAGTATGGGAATTAGTTCAAAAACCCACCCATCAAAATGTTATTGGTACTAAATGGGTGTTCGAAACAAGATGAACGAGGAAGGTTACGTGGTAAGAAACAAAGCAAGACTAGTAGCCAAAGGATATTGCCAAGAAGAAGAATAGATTTTGATGAAACATTTGCTCATGTAGCAAGATTGGAAGCTATAAGGATGTTTCTTGCCTATGCACTCACAAGAATTTCATTGTCTATCGATGGATGTAAAAAGTGCATTCCTAAATGGTTTATTGGAAGTAGAAGTGTATGTTGAACAACCTCCGAGGATTTGAGCAGAAGACTCTTGGAGATAAGGTATACAAACTCAAGAAAGCTTTGTATGGATTGAAACAGGCACCCAGAGCATGGTATGATACCTTGTCACAATTCCTAACTGAGAATGGATTCAAAAAAGTAAAAGTAGATAGAACACTTTTCATAATTCAAGACAAAAAGAGTATACTTTGCTTGTTCAAATATATGTGGATGACATCATTTTTGGATCCACAAACAAATAGTCATGTGTGAAAAATTTTCAAACCTCATGCAAAGTAAATTTGAAATAAGCATGATGGGAGAGCTAACATTCTTCCTTGGACTCCAAGTGAAACAATCAAGGATGGAACCTTCATAAGTCAAACAAAATACACCAGAGATTTAATGAAGAAATTTGGTATGGAGGAGAAGTCTTTTGTAAAAATACCAATGAATACATGAGTCAAAATGGACATGGATGCAGATGGCAAGCCTCAGATCAAACAAGATACGAGCACTTATTGGATCATTGCTCTATCTCACAAAGAAGCGCCGTACATCACCTTTCTGTAGGTGTATGTGCAAGATTTCAATCTGCTCCAAAAGAGAGTCATATGACAAAGAGCTAAGATAATATTGAGATACTTGAAAGGAAGCCAAGAAGTTGGCTTATGGTATCCAAAGGAAGGTGGATTCAAGCTAATTGGCTATTCAAACTCGACTATGCCGGATGCGAGTTGATGACAGAAAAGCACCTCGTGCACATGTCAAATGCTAGGAAACAGGCTGATTTTCCGGTTTAGCAAGAAGCAAAATTCAATAGCCACCTCTACAAAAGGGAATACATAGGCTCATGGGCGTGTTGTTATTGCCCAAGTCCTATGGATGAGACAAAGAAATTGAGAGACTATGAAGTTGAAGAAAAAGAAATTCCAATCATGTGTGATAACACAAGAGCAATTGCAATTACTCAAAATCTGTGTTGCACTCAAGAACAAAGCATATCGATGTCGATATCACTTCATAAGAGATCATGTTGAAAAGAAGGACATCATCTTGGAATATATCTCAACCGATAAACAATTGGGTGACATCTTCACAAAACCATTATGTGAGTCAAGATTTGAAGAACTCAAGCATGAGTTAGGGTTAATTGAGTTGAGCTGACACTAAGAAGATTCAAAGAAAAGAAATGGAACACAAAAAGGAAAAAGAGTGAACTCACAAATCGCCTAAGTAAATCACCGACGGAAAGACTTATACCAAGTAAGGTGACAAATTTGAGTAACAAAGAGAACTGTGAGAAGAAGAGTTAACCCAGCTAAGAGTAAAAGTTGAGTCATTTATGAGCAAAGTGACCGAAAACGCAGTCGTTTTGACTAAGCGGGAATGTTTTTAAGAATTACGTCAGCATAATTATGACGTGTACAAGCAAAAGCTGCACACCAAGCTTATGATTGGATATAAATGCTGCTGCATTAAATACGAGACATTAAATGCTAAACAGGCATGCAAAATCTAAGTCGTTGATATAGATCACATTTCAAAAAAAAAAAAAACCACCCGCACGTCCTTTCATAAACCATACTTAAGCTTTCCTTCTTCTCTCTCTCTCATATTACCAAAACCGTTCATTTCTTTCAGAAGTAAAGGCAAAACTCTCTCAAAACCCTATCTATCTTCAAATCAACCTCTAAGTTTTCTTCGGTGAAATCCTGAAAAATGGCACCAACCTATGATTTTGTCAAGTTAGGAAAGCAAATCCACACCGGGTCTCACTGTGGATTTCGACGGCATGGTGAAACAGGGGTCCGACGACACCTTAGTAAAGAAAATTGCCGAGAAATTGGAAACATCGTATGAAATCGTTTACGACTGAATATCCGATGACCTATGTGGAGGAGGTCACACGCTTCTACGTGAATGCCGAGATTCACGATGAAGGGATAAAGTCATCTGTTCACGGAAAGAAGCTCACCATCTCTCGCCAAGGATTTGGTCAACACTTCACTACCAACGGAAGGAGCATCGTAAATTAACGGCCGATGTAAACCTGGCCGCTTGGAAGGAAATAGCCAAGCCCGACTATGCCGATAAAATAGTTTACACAAAGAAACAAGAGGTCTTGAAGGAGGATTATCACAAGTCGTTGGACATAGTTGCCAAATGTATTGACATCAAATTTGGCGACTTTGACCAACTCATCAAAAGCAAAGTTGATCGTGAATGGCCGCGATCATTGAAGAAAGGAAAATAAACTGGGTTGAGTTTGTCTCACAGACTATGTCAAAATGTAGGGAACAAATCCTTCAAGGAAGATGGTACATTTGGAGGATCCCTATGATATGGCCTGGTGATTGGCCGGCTGATGGAGGTGAAAGGAGTCCCTCTTAGACATGGAAAGGCGTTCCATGTAAACAAGAGGATGTTCGAGATCAAACCTCTCTCGGCACACGAAGAGAGCCTACGCCAAGAGAGTCGACACGAGTGAGGGGGAATCACCGACCAAAGATACATTATTTCCTCTCCACCAAAGAAGAAAGCCGCCCATGCAACAAGCTAAGAAGAAGCTAACCTCCCTGCAAAGAAAGAAAGTCAAACTCGATCCCGCCTCGCAGCCAGTCACTCCGTCCTCGCAGCCGTATCTCCCGCCCGCAAGAAGAAGGCGAGAAGGACTCTCAAATACCTTCTCCGATCGACAAAAAGAGGAGATCGATAAGCCAAGATGGCCACTCCTCGAAGAAAACACCAAGACGCCCCGCCGCCAAGACTCGTAAGAAATCGTCTCGAACCGTAAATCCCTCCGGTACAAACTAGAAGATGAAGAAGAATCATCAAGCGCTCCGAGCTTGAGAAACCGACGAGTCGGGCACTCGCTAGAGCAGAATCTGAGACTGCTGAAAAGTAAAGTCTCCGTGATACTATAGATGAAACACTAAGTCTCGAAGACGATCACAGAGGCAAACCAAGAAATAGATGTAGTCCGCGAGACACAAAAGAAGGCGATAGAGCGATAGTGATGTGATGATCCTATCCCCACCTTACCCGCACATCCAAAATCGTCTGCGTGAGTGGAGGAAGTGGAAATTGAGTCGATCCAGGAACAGTTCCAACGGCTGAGTTTATCGAAGAAGAGAATCGATGAACTTCCTCGATCGACCTCGTGATCAAAGATCGATGAAGAAAAATCGCATGATATCTTGCGATCTTCAAGGATAAGGAGAATGAGAGATCGCGCGAGAGGCCGAGGCAAGAGAGAAGGCCAAAGATCCGCCCTCTCACCGAACCATCAACATACACATTCTCACTTCGATATTCTATCGAAAAGTGATGAGGATCTCGCCTGCGCGCCCGCTACGAAAAGAGTTGCAAATGCACAAGCAATGCATGAATCCGAATTTTTCATGAGAAGAGCATGATGGAGGGACCAGAGAGTCCTCCGAAACACACCGAAATTGATCCAATGGAAGTGGTTCAACAAATCGCCACCGTTGTTGTTGCTGCCACCACTTCCCACTACTAGGAAGAAGGAATTAAGGAAATGGCGATGAAACCGGGTTAGTTGGGACCCCAGTTGAGCCAACCCCTAACGAAGGTGTCTTACCACCCGCCCCAACTGAACACTCGGTAAAAAACAGCCGGGAGTTTGGAGACGAGTGACCCCATTCCAAGTCACTCACCGGTGCGCCACCGAGGGGAAACTCCTCCACCACGGGCAAAGCAAGGTCGAGAATGCTACGGATGACTCCACAAATAGCGAATCCAGGAGGCGAAGTGGAAAAAGTACAAACACAAAACGAATAAAGAAAGTTGCCATCAACGAAGCTCGAGGCGATTGAGATCGTCTCACCAGGTGCCAACCGCTCTGAAGGCTTATGACGTCGCTTCGATGCGATCGAGCACAGAAGGAATGCCCGGGAGTTAACACTGGCGATGAAAGTGCAATCCATGGGGTTGAGACTCCAACGGATGCCACCACGAAAGACCCTAAGACACCGACAACGCGAAAGGGAAGTCCAGCCTCGCTGCAGTCGAGACCGCAGAGGTAATGAAGGCCCACGGAGGTTGAGACTTCCCGGATAAACAAGTCAAGTAGATAACATCCCTCCCGCTATTATTGATCCATCCCGGTGCGAAAAGGAGATAAGCGCGCTTCATGATTCCCAGGATAATCCTCGATGTAACCTTTCTCGGGATCGGGCGCGGGCCAGCGAGTCATCCCCGTGAAAGATCTAAAAGACTCACCGAGGATGTTCCCAAAGACGAGCAAGTCGATCTCAAGACTACTCGTCAAACTTTCAATTTTGATGATGAGCCACCAATGGAAATCTCATCATCATTCGATGACGCTCGATAAGGCCGAGGACCATTCCACTCAATTGGAGAAACTAGTGAGACCAACGGTTGGAGACAAATGAGGCTCGGCAAGTCGTGGGTCCACTTCACCGAAGACCCCACCAAACAGAGTCCACTACGCAGCTCCCAAGTCGCAGCAGAGTTCGACTCAAAAGGAACTTCACGCGCACCTCTCATCATTGAACAAATCCCGGTTGGTCGTGATGATTCCTTTGTAGAATCTTTTCCTTTCTCTCCTGGAGGTACCCGACCTCCCGAAGAGTCGAGAACGAGCTCGCACGCCTTCCACAGCACCAGCTCCGTCATTTCACAGTACCATTGTTCCAGATTGACTATGACTTTGACGTTGTGGCCATCACCGCATCGAGAAAACAAATTGAAGTTCGGAGGTGTTCAAAGCATTATTTGCTTAAATTGAACGGATGGAGAGGCACCAGGCCTCTATGGACATGCGACCGACAACAGATATGCCAATCTTATGCTGACTTGAGAGGCATAAAAGTCGAGATCGTGAATGGTGGCAACAAGAAGAAACAATGCGTGTGGAACAAGTTAGATACTTCAGACATTGTTCAACAAGTCGGGTATGGAGAGCCGAGAATGCCGATGCAAAAACGAAATTCGGAGAACACATTGAGCACATGCATGAAGCTCACACTCGAGATAAAGTCATTGCGTGAGCAAAATAAGAGTGATCTCCAACGTCGAAGAAAATATGGACAAAAATTCAGCCTTCTCATGGCTGAAATGAAGTTAATTTAAGCAGAGTCCAACGCTACTCGCTCAAATTTAGTGGTCGCATACTCCGCAGCCAGGACTCGAGATAGAACTCGACTATCGCCAGGCTCGACTTCCCTGCTTGCCAAGATGTTTCCAGCGTTCCTCTCTCCTTTGATGATGCCAAAAAGGGGGAAGAGGAATACTTTAAAGCGCTAAAAAGATCCTCAAAGTTGAGAAGGAGGAAGCAAACTGTAAAGGGAAAAAGACAAATGAGGAAGATATCAAAACAAAAGAAAGGAAAGTCCGTTGAGGGGAAGGATCGAAAGATGTGACCTTGATGATTGCACAAACCCCCCAACAAGGTCTTGTCACAGGTGACATTATCGAAAGAAACTCCATGTGACTCCCCGCCACTCCAACACTCGCTATATCTAAGGCCGAAAAGAGAAAGACAATTGAAGCGAGGATGGAGGAAGTGGAAGGAAGAATGGATGCCCGAGTTATGGACATCTTGAAACAACATGGAGGCATTCCAAAGAGACAGAGACACTTATGCCATCTCGGATGCCTGATAGAGCCACGATCGCTGATGAATTTAAAACGCCGCATCTCAAGGATACTTTGCAAATATGTCTATGGCTCAAGCTTGGGACTTGTATTGGGAAAAGGGTCTCACGTTATGTGAAGAAGAAGCCGACAGCAAAGAGACACCACCGAAATCCACTCTGTTGGTCACTCCGCTTGGTCACTCACCGAAAGAAGACCCCCGGTACAATACACGCCTGAGGTAGAGGAAAAGCGATGGTGGAGAAGAGGTTTCGCACCAGGCCTCCGCCCAAAAACATGAGTACGTAGATCCGAGCAAGAAAGGAGGGATCTACTGGGCTGGTCTTGACCAAGTAGCCAATTTGCAAGTGGCTAAAAGTAATGTTGAGTATGCGAAAAGAATAGAAGAAGAAAATAAGAGACAAACTCAGCTATGGGAGGAAAGACAAGAAAGATTAAGAATAGATGAAGTCCGGAAGGCATATGAAAAGAAAAGAAAGAAAGCGGCCGACGATGAGAAAAAAAGAAGAGAAGAGAGATGATCTTGAACAAGATGAAAGAAGGAGACATCGAAGGAGATGAAGTGTAGTTGTCCACCCCTTCATGTATTTTATTATGTAAATACATACTATGTAAGTCTTCTGTAATAAAGCTATAAATTCTTCATTTTTTTGTGTAGACAAATGGTTGCTCTGATACACCTTGTAAACAGTTGTGTAAAAGAACAAGAATGTTATGATCAATAAAAGGATTGATTCTACGCATACATTCTATGTGAATACACTATCTCGTATGTATCTTTGCTATTTGCATTTTTGAATGGTTTAAGTTTTGGCATCATCAAAAAGGGGGAAATTGTTAGGAAATTTATTGTTTAGATTTTGATGAATGCCATGTAAAACTTAGAATAGGAAGTTGGCACCCCATTTTTTGTTGTAAACTGCATTGTAATAAATAGGGCTGATCAAGCCGAGTTAAGTCGGTATGCCCAAACATGCAGAAGACAACCGGAGGCTAGAAGGAAGACTCACAAGCTGCGAGACACCGAGTATGGCAAAAAGAAAAGACGGAACTCTATCAAGGAGCAATGAGATGCACGGTGAGTGGAGTATCGATCAAGTCAACTCAAGAAAAGCCAAGTCTCAAGTTGAAGTGACGGAAGAGTCATCCAATGATTGGAAGCGACTCTAAGTCACCTGGGGAAAGCAAGAAATGCAGTCAAGTCGAGATAATCGAAAAAGATCTTATTGCACGAAATTAAGAGAATTACCTAAACAAGTAATATCTCCATGCTACCTTTCTCAAGTGCTCGAGTCCCTTGCGTGCAAAAGGAATAAACCAATGGGAAGCGCTACACCGTGTCGAACTCGAAAATGTAAAGAACAATTCATACGAGAAATGGCAATTCCAAGGATCGCAACAAGACAAGACAACGATCTGCAAGTGACTTTCAAAAATAAGCATATCTCTTCAACTGACGGGCTGTTAGGAATTTTATTGTTTAGATTTTGATGAATGCCATGTAAAACTTAGAATAGAAAGTTGGCTCCGCAATTCTTGTCAAAATGTATTGTAACAATTAGAGGTGCCGGCTGTTGAGTTAAGTCGGCTACGCCTTAGCATGCAAGAAGACAATCAAGACCTGAAGGAAGACTTCACTTGAGACAGCTGAGTATGGCAAAGAAGAGTAGACAGAACTCTCGAAAAAGCAGTGAGATGCAGTGAGTGGAGCATCGTCAAGTCAACTCAAGAAAAGCCAAGTCTCGAGTTGAAGTGATGAAGAGTCATCCATGATTGGAAGTCGACTCTAAGTCACCTGGGGAAAGCAAGGAAATGCAATCAAGTCGAGATAATCGTAAAAAACCGTTGCGTAAATCAAGAGATTTACTTAAACAAGTAATATCTCCATACCACCTTTCTTGGAGTGCTCAGTCTCTAAAGCGTGCAAAAGGAATGAACCAATGGGAAGACTACACCATGTCGAACTCTAAAAAGTGAAAGAACAATTCATACGAGAAATGGCAATTCCAAGAACTCGCAAGCCAACGATCGCAAAGTGACTTTCAAAAATAAGCCTATCTCTTCAACGGGCAAATTTTTGAAAGTTCACTATAAAAGGCCGAGGAGTTTGTTTGAGATAAAGAGATGACACACATATGAGATAAACAAGCATATTAGAAAAAACGAAACATTCTCAATCCTCAAGCCTACATTACGAAGTACATCAATCCAACACTCACCCGTGAAGGAAAGAAAACTTCAATCAGTTGAAGAGGACAATACTGAAAACAAGGGGTCTACATTCCAGGAAGGATTGTAGAAAGGTTCAAGGCTTGAGCAAGTGAGATATAGTAACAAGGCAGCTGCCTGTGAAGAAGCTGAGTCGCACGAGAAGCCAGCTAAGTGATCAAGGCGTCTCCGACTGAGTCCCTAAGGATCAAGTCGGCCGTTGTGATCAAGACTTGTATATGGACTGTACCACTTTGTAAACCGATCATTACTTAGTGGATTCCTCCAGGAGTTGGAGAAGAGAGGAGTAGAAGAATTACCCCATCTTCGAACCTCTATAAAAACTTTACTCGTGTCATTTACATTTCAAAGCATTTAAATTCCCGCACTTTTAACTCGCTTATATCTGCGATAAATTTGCTATCCAATTGATAAAATTATAAGTACTAAATCAAGCTCTAAAATCTTGCTTAATCAAACTTAAGGGTGTTAAGTCTTCCGCTAAAATAAAACCACATTTGAGTTAAATTATAGTCAACATGTGAGTTACTCGATCAACAGCTCAGCAGTCTCATTGAGAGATTAACTCTCTTGAGTGACTAATTCGACTGTCAAGGACACACCTGTGTAGAATCAACTCTCAGAGATTTAAAAGGACTAAATTGAAAATTTGGTAAGGTTTATTCAACCCCCCTTCTAAACCTTACACTTACACCCTTGGGACCTACAGTGGTATCGAGCGGTTGGTTCATTGAACCCTCCGCACCGGTTACTTGAACTAGATCTCCAACCTTTTCAAAGTCTGTTTTAGTACTTAAATTTTCAAAACTCTTTTTATCATTAAAAGTCATTATCATGGAAGCAAATTTGACACGCATCCCTATGTTCACTATTGAAGAATTTGATGATTGGAAAATTCGTATGCGAGTGCTCATCTATCAAAGATTACATGATGAGATGTGGATAGTGATAGAAGATGGGCCTCTCGCAAATATTAAAGGTGAACACACCAGCACAAGAGTTGCGTGAAGGAGAAGATGTCGCTCCCCGCACTACCATGGTTGAAAACCAAGAACCGAGTGGACAAATGATGACAAAAAGATAAACTGACAATGTAGCCAAGGACATCCTTTACAAAACCTTGGACAAAGCCATGTTCAATAAAGTCAAATCTTGCAAAACAAATAAGTAAATCAGGGACAAGTTGACATTGATTTGTGAAGGCTCGAGCAAATCAAAGAAAACAAATTATCATGGGTCACAAAGATTTGAAAACTTCAAAATGATCTCGGGAGAAAACCTGGATCAACTAGATGCTCGGTTTACGAAATCACAAATGAGCTCAGTCTACACTTGGAAAGGAATATACACGTATGAAATGTGTATGAAGATCCTAAAAAGTCTTCCAAAAATGGGAAATGAAGGTCATGGCACCGAGACATTCCATGGACCTATCTAAGACATCCAACCATGAACTATTCTCGACCTCAAAGACTACGAGTTTGAGCCGAGAAGAAAAGACCGGAAGAGACAGATTTGTACCCAAAACAATTTCTAATTGTTAAAGATGGAAGAGAGCCGAGGTCAAAGTCATCGACCCGTAAGAATAAATTTCGATGGTTAAAAGATTCAACAAGTTCTTTAATAAGAACTACAAGAAAGGAAAGGGTGAATCTTCCGAAGACACTCGGCTCCTCCAAATCAAGGGAAGACAGGCCAACCAAGAGAACAGATCGTCAAAAAGTTGAGTATCAAAGGGCTGACAACTCAAGAATGGAAAGAGTCGATCAAAAGGTTGAATATCTATGTTGAACTCAGACAACCAGGTCACTATGCCATTGATCGCTCATATCCCGTAGTCAGCCGTCTGAAGATGAAGAAGAAAAAAGGTCTTGAGAGAAAGAAGACAAGAAAAGAAAAAGGCAATGATGGTCACAGAGATCACGAGACAAACTAAGTCAAGAGAGACAATGATCTGCAGAGAGCAAGGCGAAGCCGACTACTCAAGTGACTCTGAAGAAGCCCTGATCCGCTTGATGGCCAAAGAACAAGATCAAGAAGATGAGGTACAATCTAACTCAACAAGCTCGACACTAGTGATAGTGACTCAGACACACACACTTCATCACCTACCGATCTTTATGATTCATTAGGCAAAATGATGAAAGATTTTGAACACATTAAATCCTCACACACACTATTGAATGAGGAAAACAAATTTCACTCAAAAGTCAAAACTCAAAGTCGACTAAGGAGCCGAGTACTCTAAGTCAAATAGTCATTGAAAATGAAAGTTTAAAGGTTTGAAAATGCTAAATTAGTAGCAGAAATTGTCGCTTATAGAAAAGAGGGAGAATGACCTCAAAAATGTTATTGCCTCATTCACTAAGGCATCTAAATCATTGGATGATCTTATTATGAGTCAAAGAGGATGTGAGACAAGACAGCTTAGGATTTAATTCCTCTATGCCATGTCAAACCTCAAGAGTAATTTTGGAAAAAAGATCTTCAAGTCATGAAGAGTCGAAAAATCCAAAACTCTAAATGTTGCACACACATTCACTCCAAAGCACAATACTAAGCAAACCGGCCTTGGTTACAAAGGAAAAGAGATTCAATGAGTCCTTCAAAGAACTCCAAACAAAAATACTCCTTAAAGAAGAAGCGAGCTACCAAACATCCTTAAAACCCATAAAAGAAATACATATGATGGGAATGGTAGAAAATATCCAAGCCAAGCCGATTGGAATATTGTAAATCACAAAGACACTTATGGAATATAAGCCCGGATGGCAAAGGCCTAGAACTCAAAGAAAGGCCATTCCAAAAGTATAAGAGCTTTCATCAAGACACATATGCACCTAGGCACTACACGCAAAAACACCACAATTACCCAAGGAAGGCAATTGCTAAAACACATATGCAGCATACGAGACAAAAGAGACCTGCTTGTATGAACCTAGAATTCCCAAGCAATTTTCCAGGGATCAATTATGATTATGGCACTCGATAGATGGCAACCCCTTAGAGTCAAATCATTTGGCTATAGGTTGGTTGGATCATCTTACAATTCTAACCCCTCAGACCTGCACAAGTATGGGTACCTAAAACTTAATTTCCTTGATTAGAGTTCAAAAAAAAAGTGCCAAGGAACCTGGTACATGGATAGTGGTTGTTCAAGACATATGACAGAAATAAGAGAAATCATCAAAATTCAAGGAAGTCAAAGGAGCAAAAGTCATATTTGGAGGAAATGAAGCTCCTGGTGAAATAAGAGGCATTGATCCATCAAGAGGAATGGATTAGAAATCACGATGTTGCGTATGTCGAAGGACTCAACTTCAACTTCGAAAGTATCGATCGGCCACTGCGTGACAAGGGCTACAATGTCGATTCAACATGGTATGTGCCATATCAAAGATATTGAATCAAATGAAGTGGTACCGCAAGGATGTAGACGAAAAATATGTATGTAGTGGATTGGTCAACCGCAACACCCAAAGACATGTCTACTAGCAAAGAAAGCACAAACCAATCAAGTTGGTTGTGGCACAAAAGCTGAGTCACCTGAATTTCAAAACAATTAACAAGGGCAAGAAGTCATCTTGTAGAAGGACTTCCAGACTCGATACAAGAAGGAGAGTCTATGTGATGCATGTCGAAGGAAAACAAATCAAGTCGTCATTCAAAGAAAAGACATGCCCATCCTCAACAAGAATATCAGATCTGCTTCATATGGATCTATTTGGCCCAAAGGAACCAGCCAAAGATAAGTGGAAAGAAATACACTTTGGTGGTAGTAGATGACTACTCAAGATATACATGGACAATATTCATGTGTAAGAAGAAAAGAAACTCTACAAAAACTAGCACAAATTGATGAAAAGGATTCAAAATGAGAAGAGCCAAACCATTATCAAAATAAGATCGAATCTGCGAAACGGAGTTTGTCAATGGAATAATAACTCAATATTGTATTGAGAATGGTATTGGTCATGAACTATCGGCAAAGGAAGGACTCCACAAACGAATGGAGTTGCGAGAAAGAAGAGAGAATAACCCTCAAAAGAAGCGGAAGACCATGCTAGCAAGCAGGGTTACCAAAAGATTTTTGGGGTCAAGCAATCAACACGATCTACACCCAAAACAGATGTATGATAAATAGAGCGGTGACAAAGACTCTATGAGATCCTGGACTGGAAGAAAACCAAATGTTTCATATTTGAGAATATTTGGATGTAAATGCTTCATCCACAACAATGGCAAAGACAACCTAAAGGCTTTTGATGCTAAAGTGATGAAGGTATCTTCTTGGATACTCAAACAAAGCAAAGCTTCACAATAATACTCAACAAAGAACTATGGTTAAGAAATCCGTTTATGTAGTATTCGATGAGCCAAATGTAAATGGAGAAGACATTGAAGAGTCACCGATAAGTCAATCATCCAACCATACGTAAGAGTCCCTATCTTTGTCAAGCCGAATTATCAATTCGTAGAAGATGAGATAGTCAATCTCAAAAACAAATGAAAATTTGCGGCTAAGTAATTACGAGAGAGTCGACCACGGAACACACCGCAAGTCGATCAATCCAATAACTCACTCCAACCTGATGTAAGATGGCCGAGAGACCATCCACCGTAACTTGTCATTGGAGATATAAGAAGGTGTCAAGACAAGATCGAACTCAACAAGAAGCAATGTTCACATGTTTCATCTCGCAAATAGAGCCAAAAGATGTGTCACAAGCATTGATGACACACATTAGTTCAAGCTATGCAAGAAGAGTCAATCAGTTTGAAAGGAATAAAGTGTGGGAATTAGTGCAAAGCACCCGTGCATCAAAATGTTATTGGCACCAAACGGGTATTCAAATAAAATGAACGAGAAGGCTCGTGGTAAGAAACAAAGCAAGATTGGTAGCCAAAGATATTGCCAAGAAGAAGGGATAGATTTTGATGAAACATTTGCTCCTGTAGCAAGATTGGAAGCTATAAGATGTTTCTTGCCTATGCGACTCACAAGAATTTCATTGTATATCAAATGGATGTAAAAGTGCATTCCTAAATGGTTTATTGGAAGAAGAAGTGTATGTTGAACAACCTCCAGATTTGAGCAAAGACTCTTGGAGACAAGGTATACAAACTCAAGAAAGCCTGTATGGATTGAAACAGGCACCCAGGCATGGTATGATACCCTGTCACAATTCCTAACTGAAAATTGATTCACAAAAGGAAAAGTAGATAGAACACTTTTGAATTCAAGACAAGAAGAGTATACTGCTTGTTCAAATATATGTGGATGACATCATTTTTGGATCCACTAACAAAGAGCTAATGGTGAAAAATTTTTCAAACCTCATGCAAAGTAAATTTGAAATGAGCATGATGGGAGAGCGACATTCTTCCTCGGACTTCAAGTGAAACAAGGAAGGATTGAACCTTCATAAGTCAAACAAAATACACCAGATTTAATGAAGAAGTTTGGTATGGAGGAGAAGTCTTCTCGTAAAAATACCAATGAACACATCAGTCAAAATGGACATGGATGCGATGGCAAGCCTCAGAGATCAAACAAGATACGTGAGCACTTATTGGATCATTGCTCTATCTCACGGCTAAGCGGCGGACATCACTTTTTGCTGTAGGTGTATGTGCAAGATTTCAATCTGCCCAAAAGAGCCATATGACAAAAAGAGAATACTGAGATACTTGAAAGGAAGCCAGAAGAGGCTATGGTATCCAAAAAGGTGGATTCAAGCTAATTGGCTATTCAGATTCTGACTATCTTTGGATGCACGAGTGGACAGGAAGAGCACTTCAGGCACATGTCAAAATGCTAGAAACGACTAATTTCTGGTTTAGCAAGAAGAAAACTCAATAGCCACCCTCTACAAATTGGCGGAATACATAGCTGTGGCAGTTATTACTAAGTCCTATGGATGAGACAGCTGAGAGATTATGAAGTTGAAGAAAAAAATCCAATCATGTGTGATAACACAAGTTGCAATTGCAATCACTCAAAATCCCGTGTTGCACTCAAGAACAAAACATATTGATGTCGAGATATCACTTCATAGAGATCATGTTGAAAAGAAGACATCATCCTGGAATATATCTCAACCGATAAACAACTAGCGACATCTTCACAAAACCATTATGTGAGTCAAGATTTGAAGAACTCAAGCATGAGTTAAGGCTAATTGAGCTGAGCCGACACTCCAGACAAAATCAAAGAAGAAATGGAACGAGAAAGGGAAAAAGAGTGAAAACAAAATCACCAAGAATCGGTTAATATCGGAAAACAGGCTACACCGAGTCGGTGATAGCTGAGTCGCTAAGAGAATTGTGAAGTAGAGTTAAATCAAACTAAAGAGATGTTGAATGTCTTATGAGCAAAAAAACGCAAATGCGTTTTGACTAAGCGGAATGTTTTAAAGAATACGTCGATAATGATGATGTAATACGACATAAATGCTCGCACACAATTGCTTATGATTGGATATAAATGTCAGCCGCGATTAAATACGAACATGAAATGCTCAATAGCGCATAAATCCAAGCCGTTGATTTCGATCACAATTAAAACCGCTGCCACGCCCTTTCATAAACCATATTTAAACCATTTTTGTCCGTTTCTCTCTCACACTTCTAAAACTGCATTCATCTCTCTCTCTCAAAAGAGCAAAAGGCAAAATACTCTCAAACCATCAACCTTCAAATCAATTTCTAGTTTTTCCTCGATATAATCCTGAGAAATGGCACCAACTTATCACTTTACCAAGTTAGAAAGTTAAATCCACACCTATCGACGGTGGATTTCGACGGAATGGTGAAGCAGGGTCCGATGACACCCTAGTGAAGAAAAATTGCTGAGAAGTTGGAAACGCCCCCACTAAAACCGTTTCTAACGCTAGAATATCCGATGACCTATGTGAGGAGGTCATGACAATTCACGGAATGCCGAGATTCACGCGATGAAGGAACGTCATCTGCTCATGGAAGCAACACTATCACCATATGATTTGGCTTCGAATATTGCTCACTACCGGAAGGAGCATCCGAGATTAAAGAGGTGATGTGAACCTGGGCGGCGACGCATGGAAAGAAATAGCGAAGTCCGACTTTGGCGATAAAATAATATACATGCAAACAAGAGATCACAAGGAGATTATCACAAATTGTTGGACATAGTTGCCAAATGTATCGACATCAATTTGGCGGTACTTTGACCAACTGTCAAAGCGCCGATTGTAAATGGCTACAATCATCGAAGAAAAGAAGATAAACTGGGTTTGAGTTTGTCACGCATCATGCCGAACGTGGGAACAAGTCCTTCAAAGAAGATGGCACATTTGGAGGATCCCTCGGATATGGCCTGGTGATTACCGCTATTGGAGGTGAAAGAGTCCCTAAAATGGGAAGGCTTTCCATGTTAACAAGAGAATGTTGAGCTAACCTCTCTGCGCTCCGTGCTTAGCTTACGCCAAGAGAGTCGACATCAGGGGAATCACTGACCCGAAGATGGGCTGTACTCGCCTCTCGCCTAAGAAAAGTCCCTGCGAACTGCTAAGAAGATCACCGCCCACTGCAAGAAAGAAAACCAAATATGCTCCTCGCCGCAAGAGTCACTCCGCCTCAAAGAAATAAGTCTTTCCCGCCCTGCAGCACGGCCGAGAAGGACTCACAAATACCTTTCTCCGATCGTCAAAATGAGGAGAACTAACAAGCCAAGACGGCCACCTCTTAGAAACAAACACCGCCGGCCTACCCCCGCCCAAGACGTAGGACACCGTCTCTCGAACCGTAAATCCTCCTGGCAACTAGAGAGACGAAGAAGACTTGTCACAAGGGAATCAGAGAAACCAATTAGTGGGCCACTCACCTAGACAAATACCTAAGAGACTATTGGGAGAAGCAGAAGTCTCCGATGTAGTTGATGAAACAATGGAAATGCTGAGGCGCAGCGAAAGCGGAGAATCCGAAGACACACCAGAGCTCACACAAAATTTTGACAAGCAATAACCTGCCACAGAGGCGATAGTGATGTAATGATCTTATCTCCACCTTTACCCGGACATCCAAAATCGCCTGAGTGGGAGAAACGGGAAGCTTGAGTAAGTCGAGAGCAGTTCCAACGGCCCAGTTCATAGAAGAAGAATCGCTAAATTTCCTCGATTAACTCACCGTGCTCCCGCAAGCTCCCACGGATGAGACAACCGCACGAAAATCCCGCCGGATCTTACAAGGACAAGGAGAGAGAAAATGTTTGAAGAAGCGAAAGCGCGGAGAAAATGCAAGACCGCCCTATCTCCCGCCTCCACAACACACACATCCTCTCTTGATGTCTTATACGTGATGACGACCGAAGAATGTTCCGCCACGAAGAGTTGCAAAACGTCACGGCAAGCATTGCCGCGAATCAAGCAATCCTTCACGAGCAAAGATTAATGGAGGGACCGGAGAGTCCTTCGTAACACACCGAAATTGATCCAATGGGAGTGGTTCAACAAATAGCATTTTATTGTTGCTACTACCCTTCAGCTCACTCGAGAAGAAAGCGATAAGGAGATGGCGATAAAGCCCAGGATCGTGGGGACCCCATCGAGCCAGCCTATTGAAGGTGTGCTACCTACTTTGTGGTGAAGCGATCATCCAGCTTATTTGGGAGCTTGGAGACAGAGTAGCCCCATTCCAGAGTCACTCGGTGAATTTGCTGGCAGTGAGAAAACTCCTCCCGCTGCGGCGAGGTCGGAGGATCTTTGCCGAGATGACTCCTGAAAGAATGCTAGGAAGGCTGAAGTAGAAGCAATACGTAGC